>LR778269.1:6817463-6998895 GCA_902810595.1 Coregonus sp. 'balchen'
TGGGGTTATAAGTAGTAATGTTAGATTTGGTAATAGTAGTAATTTGGTTAGTATTAATCTAGTAGTAATAGTATGGTATATAGTATGTATAGTAGTAATAATCTTGTATTAGTATGATAACATAGTAATAGTACGGTATTAGTATGGTAATAGTAGTAATAGTATGGTCGTATTACTGGTAATAGTAATAGTATGGTGGTATTATGGTAATAGTAGTAATAGGTTGGTGTTAGTATGTATAGTTGTAATAGTATGGTATTAGTATGGTATAGTAGTAATATTTGGTAGTATTTGGTATAGTAGTAATAGTATGGTAGTGGTATGGTATAGTTTTTAGTAATGTTTTTTATTTTTTATTTTTTTATTTTTTTCACCTTTTTAACCAGGTAAGCCAGTTGAGAACAGTTCTCATTTACAACTGCGACCTGGCCAAGATAAGCAAAGTAGTGCAACTAAACAACACAGAGTTACATATGGGGTAAAAAAAACATAAAGTCAGAAATACAACAGAAAGAATATATATACAGTGTGTGCAAATGTAGCAAGTTATGGAGGTAAGGCATAAATAGGCTATAGTGCAGAATAATTACAATAGTATTAACACTGGAATGCTAGATGTGCAAGAGATTATGTGCAAATAGAGATACTGGGGTGCAAAAGAGCAAAAAATAACAATATAGGGATGAGGTAGTTGGTGGGCTAATTAGATGGGCTTGTGTACAGGCAGTGATGTAGGTGCTCTGACAACTGATGCTTAAAGTTATTGAGGGAGATAAGAGTCTCCAGCTTCAGAGATTTTTGCAATTCGTTCCAGTCATTGGCAGGAACTAACAGGAATGGCGGCCAAAGGTAGTAATAATATTACCATACTATTACTACTATTTACCATAATACTACCATACTATGGTCATAGTATTGTATAAGTATGTATTATATATTATAGTAGTAATAGTAGTAATAATGGTTAATATGGTTTAAGTATTAGTAGTAATAGTTTTCATTAGGATTGTTCAATAATATGTATAGTAGTAATGTTATATGAGTAGGTATTGCATTAATGTATTGTATGTATGGCATTAGTATGTAATGTGTAATAGGTTGCATTAGTATGGTAAGTAGAAATTTGGGTATTAAAAATTGTAATATAGTAATGGGATTTTTTCCAAAATTTTAAACACCTTATTAAACCATAATTTTTCCTTTAAATGGTAATAGTGGAATTTTGGTTTTTTTAGGGTTCAAGTATAAAGGTTATTTAGTATTAATTAGTAAGGTTTTGGTTTTATGGTAATAATTAAAGTATTTTCCATACCCTATATACTTTAAATTAAAATTTTGGGTAAAGTAGTAATTTAGGGGATTGTATGTAATAGTAGTAATAAAATTTATTAGTATTTAAAGTATAACTTTTTGGTATTAGATGGTAATGTAGTAATAAAATTTTCCCTTTATTTAAATTATAATAATTAATAATGGTAATAGTAAAATAGTATGGGTATTAGGAATGGTAGTCAAATATTTTATTAGTTTTGTAATAGTAAAATAGTATGGTATTAGTATGGTAATATTTGTAATTATAATTCGATTTAAAAATATAAAAATTTTGGTATTATTAAAAATGGTTTATTTTTTTAATATTTTTTGGGTATTGTATGAAATTTAGAAAAGAAATTTTTAGTATGGAAATTCGTATGGTAATTTATTTTAATAGGTATTGGTTTTAAAGGGTAAATAGTAATTAGTATTTTTTGTATGGGAAAAGTAGTAATTTAGGGAAATTGAGTAAAAGTGGGAATTGAAAAGGGGAAATTAGAAATGTAAATTAAAAGTAAAATAGTCTTTTGGTATTAGTATGGTAATAGTAGGAATATTATGGAAATTAAATGTGTAAGGTAGAAAGGAAGGGTATTCAAGGGTAATAAAGTAATAGAAATTGGTTTTAAAGTTTTGTAATAGGGTACTTAGAAAAAAAAAAAAAAAAAAAAAAAAAAAAAAAAAAAAACAAAAAAAAAAAAAAAAAAATAATCGTAAAAATTTTAGGGTTATAGTAGTAATGTATGGTATTGTATGTAATAGTAAAAAGGGTATTGTATTGTAGGGTCATAGTATTTATTAGGTATTGGGTTGGTCATGTATTATTTATGGTAGTAGTATGAATTTAGAAATAGTATGGATTAGAAAGGGTTTTTAGGAAATAGTAGGGGATTGGGGGGGCCCAGAGTGAAGGGGGGTATTAGTATGGTAATAGGGGCACTTAGGAAAATTTATGGCATATTTTATGGAAATATAGTATAAGTAAAAGTAAAATTTAATTGTATTATTGTAATGTAGTATATTTGGTATTAGTTTTTTTAATAGTAGTATTATAGGGGTATTAGTATGTAAAGTTTTAAACCGGGATGGTAAAAAGTAGGGTAATCGATGGATTAAAAATGGTCTAGTAGTAAGTATGGTAGTATTGGGGGAATGTGTAAATTATGGTATTAGTATAAAATAGTAGAAAATAGTATGGTATATCATCAAATAAATCAATAAATGTTTTTTTTTAATACCCCTTCTTCTCCTAATACCCTCGAAGTGCTGTACAGAAACCCGCCAAAAACCCCAAAAACAGCTAGAATGCAGGTGAAAAGCAGGGTTGGTGGGAAAAACTCCCTAAAAAGGCAAAACCTAGGAAAAAACCTAGAGAGGAACCAGGCTATAAAGGGTCCCCCGGGGCCTCTTTTTTTTGGCCCTGTGCCGGGGGAGTTTTAAAACAAACCATGCCAAGATGTTAAAAAATTTTCAAAAATGCAAGCAGGGTCAAATAAACCCGGAATAAATCTCATTTGGGGCTTTTCATACCCCTCTTTAAAAGGGGTTTAAAACCAGGGGGGGAAAAAGGGTAGGGGTTCCAAAACCGCAGGCAAACTTTTAAAAACGGGAAATAGCAGAAAGGCCAGGGGGCGGGGGCCCGAAAGGGGAGTCCCCACGGGCCGGTAGTCCCCCCTTAGGGTTCCTAGGGCCGGGTCTCTCAGTTGGTTTTTCCCTTTCCCTTCATTAAAGTTGAAAACAGCGGGGTCTGGGACAGGGGGGGTTTGGGCCCAGGCGAACTTGAAACTGGAAACCCAAAAGGCCCGGCGGACTGGGGACAGAAAGGGTTTGCCCACCCATCCCCGGGTGGGCCTGACGTATGGCCTGGGGCTCAGGTTCCAGAGGAAAGAGAAAACGAGAGAATGAGAAGCATATTTTAAATTCACACGGGAACCGGGAAAAACAGGAAAAGGGACTCCAAGTAAACCCCCAACCCCACCCCCCCGACACATAAATACTGCAGCATAAACGGGGGGCGGAACGGGAGGGGTTTCCCGGAGCCCTTTTGGGGCCCATCCAAAAAACCCCCCGGAAACGGGGCCCAAAACGGGAAAGGATTAACCCCACCCACTCCCCCGCACCCCCCCCCACCATAGGGGGTTTTCCCCCAACCCCCTTTTTACAATCCTAAAGACAAGGCCGAGTATAGCCCACAGAGTCTCCACCACAGCCAAAAACCCAAAGGGGGGGCCCCAAACCCAGACGGGAAGATAAATTTCAGTAACTCAACCCATTTAAAGTGAGGGCACCCCCCCAGGACGGCATGAAGAGCACCAGAAAACCCATTGATCAGCCCCTGCAACGGGGTTGAGGCAGAAAACCCCCAGTGGAGGGGGAACCGGCCCGGCAAAGACAAAAGGGCTTTTCGTTGCTCCACCTTTCCTTTCACCTTCACACTTTTGGGGCCAGACTACACTCATCTTGACCTACGGGAAATAATCTTCAGTAAAGACTTAAGGGGTTGAGACCGAGTCTGGGGCTCTCCCAGGGGAGGCAGACTTTTCCCATAAAAATGGAGATCATGGGAAAACCCCCTCCCTCCCGCTTTTTTGCTTTAAAATTCAAAGGGACAATTAGGGGGCCCCTTCGTTTTGTGCCCCGGAGCGTACGAAATTGGAAATGAAACGGCGGACCAACTCGGAAAGATGGGAAAGGACCCAAGCCCAGGAAACCCTTTTTAATAGGTTAACAAAAAAACTTGATATCGGGCCCTTGCCTTAAGGGAAGCCAGTGTAGGGAACTAGAAATTGGGTAATATAAAAAAAATTTTTTGGGTTTCTGGGTCGGGTTTCTAGACCGTATTTGGGCACAAACTAAAAGTTTATTTAGTGGTTAATCCGGTACCCGGAAAAATAGGCTTGGGCAGTAGTCAAACCCTAAAAGTAAAATGAAAATGGTTTAATTTTTTCTGCACTTTTTTGGGGGAAAAAAAAATTTTCTGTTTTTTGGAAATTTTTTCCTAAAATGAAAAAGCTGTC
This sequence comes from Coregonus sp. 'balchen', assembly GCA_902810595.1. Taxonomy (NCBI): domain Eukaryota; kingdom Metazoa; phylum Chordata; class Actinopteri; order Salmoniformes; family Salmonidae; genus Coregonus; species Coregonus sp. 'balchen'. The sequence continues at coordinate 6,821,795 of LR778269.1, forward strand.
CTTGAAACTCTTGATATGTTCGTCAAAAAGAGATCGGGGTCAGAGTAACCCCTAGTCCTTCCCATTTTTTTTTAAACGACTTTACAAACCATCAAGATAAATTGTCAGTTTTAAACAGAAGACTCTTTTTTTTCTTTGGGACCTAAAAAAGCACCCTTTTTTGTCCGAGTTTAAAAGAAAAAAGTTTTCAGCCACCCATTTCCCTTAGGGTCTAAAACACGGGCTTCTAGCAGGGAAATTTTTTGGGGGCTTTCACCCATGCAAAAATTAAAATGAAACACTGTGGGGTAATCCGCTGGGCAGTAAAAGTTAACATATTTTTTCCGAAAAACATCCCCAAGAGGTAAATATTAGTGAAAAAAATTTGTGGTCCAAAAAGGGGAAACCTTTGGGAAACACCGAAATGACATTTTGTTTTGGGTCGGGGGACAGCCCTTTCACAGACAAACTGATTCTTTCCGACGGGGTGGGAATCTAAACCAGGCCAAAATTTTGGCCGTGTAGCCCAATTTGGGTTTCCAGTCTCCCAAAAAATGTGGTGACGTGGTGTAAAAGGCAGCCTAAGTCTAGTAGCCGGGGAAACAGATGCAAGCCTGGGCTGACGCCTTAAAAAGTCATTTCCCCACCTTCACAAGGGGCGTCTCGGGTGCTATGAGGGGGCAAAACCAACTAAAGCTTTCGTATACATTTTTTTGTCTTCAAAAGGAGTGAGTTCCCTTGCGCACATTTTTTTCTAAATTTTTGGGGGAAAATGGAAGATTCGAAAAGGGGCCGATATTTTTTTATTTTTTTCCGGGTAAAGGGTTTTTGGTTTTTTCCAAGAGGGCTTTATCACTCCATTTTTAGGGGATTTTGGAAACACACCCGGGGTGAAGAGACTGTTTTTTTAAAGGGTTCAACAAAGGGGGCCGCACAGGAAGAAAGCCCCTTCAGCATTTTGGGAGGAAAGGAATCCTATCAGCTTGAAGGTTTGGGGCCATGATTTTTTTCATCATTGTGTAAAGAGATTATCTAAACACTTAATGTCTCTCCCATCCCGGCCCCTCGAAAGGTGTGAATCCGGGAACGAAAGGCCCTGGAGGAATACCAGTTTCCCAAAGAGGAGCCCCGAAATTTTGCTTCAAATGGTCAGGATTTTTTCCCCAAAAGGAATTCATGAAGGAAAATAAAATGCTAAAGTGAAGCCATCCTCTTTTGGGGGAATGCGGCTTTTTAGTTAGTTTTGGGGCAACGTATCAAAAAAATTTTTTGGATTTTTCTTTTTTCCCGATTTTTTTGGGAAAAAGTAGGATGATCGAGCAGCAGTGGGGCTCTTCGGTACTGCACTTTGGGTTTTTCCCAAACTAGTCGGAAGATTTTTCCAGTTTTTGGGGGCCGCCATTTCCGTTCCAATTTCCGGGAGCTTGCTTAAAAGCTGGGGTTTTTCTGAAACCCAGGGAGCCTATTTTCTTAGAAAAATTTTTTTCGTTTTTTGGGGTGCAACTGCATCTAGGGTTTCCCAAAGGGTTTAAAATTGGATTCCCTCTTAAAGGGGTTTAACTGTTTTTTGTCCTCACGTCCTTGGGTAGGCGAAGGAGCCGGGAAGGGATCAATAAATTTTTGGGTGTTTCTGAGAATTTATAGCACGATTTTTTGATGCCCCTTTGGGTTTGGGGTCTAAAGAAATTATTTGTTGCGTTTGGGCAAACAAAAAAAGGGGGGTCCGATGGGCCAGTTTTTTTGGGGAAAAAATTAAACTACAACATTTATTCCATGGGACAAAACTGGGCCCAGAGAAATGCCCTGGCTTTAGTGGGTTCCAAAACATTTTTGGAAAAACCCCAACTGAGTCGAAAAGGGCTCCAAAGATTTTTTGGAGGGGGTCGGGTGGACTTCTCCATTGAAAATTTAAAATAAACCAAAAATTAGAATAGACTCCCTTGACTAAAAGGCCCGGATAGAATTCGGGAAACTCAGAGGGGAAACGCGTTTGGCCCAGGGGCCCTTAAACAGTACTAAAAAAATTGATTGAGTGGGCCCTCAAATTTCATGAAAAGAACTAAAAAGATGAAACGCCTTTTTTTTTTTTTGTAAATTAAAAAATTTGTTTATCTTAAATTTTGAAAACCCCTCCGTCCTTTGCGGGATGCAGGGGGAAATTTTGGTCACTAGGTAACCAGGGGGTTGAGGCCTCTTTTTAACACACCCCCAATTCATCAGGCTTAACCCATGTTTCAGTCGGGCCCCAATCAAAATCAAGATTATGATCATTGTTTATTTCATTGACTTGCTGCCTTTGAAATGAGGGATCTAACATTAATTAACCCTATTTTGAGAGGTGGGGTTCATGATCTCTTTCCCAATAAGGGCGGGAATGGGGAGGTCTTTTCCTAATAGTTTGCAGGGTGAACACCGCCATGTTTATTTTTTCCCCAAAACCTGGGTCAGGCACGAAAACAGTCCAATGGGTAGGGCTGAGGGGACTAACTGACTGGGGCTATTGGCAGACCCCAACAAAGGGCTGGCGGGTTTTGGCTAAAAACCTCCCCTGCCTGGCCTGCACCCTATTTCACGGTGGGGCTGAGGATTTAGACCCCTATTTTATTTTGGGTTAAAAAAGGAAAAGCCCCCCTCCAGCTAAGGGAGTCCGTCCCCTCCTCACCGGTCAGGCTTGGCCCCTGTTTGGGGGTGAGTCCCAAAAGGGGCCCAAATTACCCACAAACTTTAAAATTTTTTTGGGAGGGGCAAAAACATTTTCCCACAAATTAAGTGTTTAAACTCTGTGAAAGAGCTCGTCATTTTCCCCTAACTGGGGGGGGCCCAAAGGACAATTATCGATCCCGACACATCTTTCAGCTGATTTACAGGGCTAAAGCTATTTTGGGCCCCTTGGTCCCTTTCTGACTGTTTCCCCTTTTCCTAAATTTTTTTGGTGCCGCGTGGAAAAAATATCTCTATCCCCCTCTACACCCCCCATTTTTTTAGCTTTAGCCACCCACCATTTTTAGATTACCCTTTAACGCGGTACCCCTTTCCCCCGGGAAAACTTGTAGACGCTGGGGGTTTTCGTTTTAAGTCAAATTACGGGCGGGAAATGGAGTCCCCAATAATAGGGTTTTTAAATTTTGTCAGAGCTAAGGGTGGGGGGGCCCCTTCGGATCTCAGACCCCGTAACTGGGGGGATAAGACTAGAGAAACTCAGCCCAAACCCTCCGTCGCTACATAAGGGGGGAAAACCGGTTAAAGGTTTTTTGTCGCTGAATGAGCGACCCGGTTTAGCTTTCCCAAAAACAGTTTTTCCCCTCCAGAAGCCATGAAAAAGTTGTCCGGCTGGGGGGGACTGTGCGGGGGATTTATACAAAACGTTACTGCCGTACTTACTGGGGGCCAACCGCTGTTTCTTCCCTTTCCCCCCCCACTGATTTTTCCCCGGGCCAACGTTGCGTCGAACGGGGCTTTTTAAGCACCCTATTCCCCGCCGTAAGGCGAAATTTCCCTCCTGTAATTTGAGTAAAAGCGCTGAAATTTAGAAGCACTTTTTTGGGGGTACTACTTAGCTCGGCGTTGAGATGTTGCAAACCCATGCCAATAAAGGGGCCGGAGTGAAAAATTAAAAAGGGAAAAAAAGTTGCGAGGGAAAAAAGGAAAATACTTAAAGTTGGCGGGCAAAAACGCACGGGAAAATTTACTCTTCGGTTGGGGATAAACTCCGGGGTAAAAATTTTTAACGAAAAAAATGAGTGGGGGAAAAACTAAAAATTTTGGTAAATTTGGGGGAACACAGAGATTGTTTAAACCTTTTATTAAAAGAAAAACCGTGTATTTTGGGCGGGGTTACCCCAATAGCAACAACCCACGCAGCAGGGAAAAAATCCAGGGGCGACTTAAAAAACCCAAAGAGCGATTACAATGGGTGCATTCCCTCATAGCCAGGGGGAAAACCATTTTAAAATTTTTAAAAAATTTGTAATTTTGTTTTTTTTTTTTGGGGAAAATTTTAATTTTTTTGGTTTTTTTTTTTTTGGGGGGGGGGGGTGGGGGGGGGTAAGGGGGGGGGGGGGGGGGAAAAAAGGTTACTTTATCCTATCCCAGGGGGTTCCCTTTAAAAAGAGGGGGTTTAAAATTTCCGGAAGGGGGAGTGACTCCGCGCCTTTGGCGTAGGGAGGGAGCTTTTTTCCCACCATTGGGTGCAAGAGCAGCGCCTTTTTTTGACTGGGCGGGGGGGAAAACTGTGTTTTCGCGGGAGGTAGGTACCCCGGGCCCAAAAGGGGGGATGAACGCAATGCCCCGTTTGGGTGTGGGGGACTGTTTCCGACCCCTGAAGATACGGGGGTGCCGTTCCCTCACAGCCCCGTGGGCAAGCACCAGGGTTTTTGTAGCAGTTTCGAGCTTCAACTGGAAGCCAGTGGAGTGTGGGGAAGGAGTGGGGTAAACGTGAAAACAGGGGAAAGGGGTTTAAACACCAGGGGGGGCTGCGGCATTTGGAGGAGTTGTGGGGGTTTAAATGGCAAAAACAGGGACCCACCAAACCCGGGGTTGGCAGAAATCCAAACGGGAGTGACAAGTGCCTGGTTTGGGAACCTGTGCCGCTTCCTGTTAAGGCAGGTCGTACTCTCCCGAATGTTGTAGAGCATAAAACCCCGGGAGGGGGTTTCACCCCCTTTGGATTAGGGGAGAACGACAGGTGTTGTCCAGGGTCACGCCAAGGCTCTTCGCCTCTGGGGGGAGGACCAACCCGGGGTTGTCAACCGTGGGGCGAGATCCCAAAAAAAACGGGGGAAGGAAGCTCCGTCTTGCCAAAGGGTTTAGCTTGAGGTGGGATCCCTCATCCATACAGATAGGGCTGCCAACAGGCAGAGATGCGATTCGCCACCTGGGTTTTCAGAAGGGGGGAAAGGAAAAAATTAGTTTGTGGGGTCCGGGTTGCCGGGGGAAAAGCAAAGATAGGAGAGGCCATGTGGGGTAAAAGTATTTAAAATATTGGATTAGTATGGTAAAAGTTTTAAATTTAAAGGGATTTGTTGGGAAATAGTAATTTTTGGGAGTATTTTGGGCCGTTTGTAAAATTTTTGTCTTGGGAGGGAATAAGTAAAAAGGGGGGTTTATGTAATGTAGTAATTTTGGTTTTGGGTTTAAAATTAGTAATTTTTGGTTGTAGTTGGGGTTGTAGTAATATTAAAAGGTTTATTTTAAATTGTATTGTTGGTAATTGTAATTTAGTATATTGTTAAAAGGGATTTAGTATGTATTGTACTTATAAAAAATTTTGGTTAATAGGGATTTTAAATATATGTCTTTCTGGTAATCTTATTAAAAAAATTTTGGGCTTAAATTGGATGTTAAGGTTTGGGATTTGTCTTTTTTGGGCCCATTGGCTTGTTTTTCGTATGGGGTTTTGTATAAAATTAAATTTTAAAAAGTATGTCATATGTAGTATAATGGGGGGGGAGGATGGGAAGTATAATAGTTGGTAATTTGTAAAGTAAAAGTAGTAAAGTTGGTATTAAATATGATAAAAGTAGTTTGTATTAAGGTAGTTTAGTTTATTTAAAAAATAGTAAAAGTATGGGGAAGTATGTTTTATAGTAAAATTTTGGGGATTAAAAAAAAGGTCATGGAGTAATAGTAGGGGGATTTATGTAATAGTGTAAAATATTGGGTTTAGGAAATTTCGTAGTAATATTTAAAGGTATTAGTATGGGAAAAAGTAATTATGGTAAATTAAATATGGGCAAGTAGTAAAAGTATGGTATTAGGGAGGGTAATTTTTATTAAAAGTATGTAATTTTAGTAGGGGCCTGTAGTAATAGTAAGGGGTTTTGTAGGGGCATAGTATAAAAGTTGGTATTTTATGGGCATAGTAGTTAAATATGGGGGTTAGTTGGTATATGAATTTATGGTATTAGTAGGGGAATAGTACCCAGTATTTTTTTGTATGGGCTAGGAATAGTTTTGGAAATTTGTATTCCCTTTTTATATAGGGAATTTTTATTTCGTTGGTCTTTGTATTAAAGTATTGGGGATTGTATGGGTAATAAAGTAGGAAATTTTTTTGGTATTTTGTAATTGTAATTGTTGTTCCGAGTATTTATTTTAAAGGGCCCTATAGAATTGGTATGTATGGTCCATATAAAGGGGATTTAATTAAGGGGATGGTATTAGTATTAATAGTAGTAATTTATTTTTAGTTGTAAAAAGTAGTCTGTTGGTTAAATTGTATGGGCCTAGAAATAATGTTTGGTATTAGTATGGGTTATTTGTAATATTGTATTAGTCGGGTCAATTTTCTAATGCCTATTAGAAGGGGCCTGTGGGCCCCGTTTGGTATTAAATATGGTCCATAGTTGTATGGCTTGGGAAGGTAATGTTTGGGTTTTAGGGTTTTTTTGGTTAGTGGGGTTAAAAGGGTTTTTATTGTATGTAATGTATAATAGTTGGGTTTGTATGGAAAAGTATTTTTGGGTTTGTTGGCATTTTTGTAACCTTTGTTGGTTTTTATGTCTGGGGTTTAGTCCCCGTTTATTTTTAATTTGTCGGTTTTAGTTAATTTGGGTTTTTTTGGGAATAGTTTGTTGGTTTTTAGTTGTTAAAAGTAGGAGTATTATGGTAGTAAGTATTTTTAAAAATTTTAATAAATATTTTTTATTTAAAAGTAGTTTAAAAACCCCTTTTATTGTTGGGGGTAGTAAATAAAAGTAAAGGTATTAGTATGGGGCCCCAGTAGTAATAGATGGTATTAGATGGTAAAAGTTAAAATTATGGGATTAGTATTAATATTTGTATAGTAGGGATTAGGATGTTTTATTAAATAAATTTGGGGGGAAAAAATTGGGATAGTATTTAAAAGATTGGGATTAGTATTCTGTTAAATAAAAAGTAGGGATTAGTTGGGAAAAAGTTTGTAAAGGGATGGTTTTTATTTGGTCATGTATAAAAGTTGGGATTAAATATGGGAAAATTTGGGGGTAGTAAAGGGATTTGGGGAAATAATCATATTAAACTAGTAAAATTTTTTTATTGGGCAAGTGGAAAAGTATGGGGTTTGTAAGGTCATATGGGAATAGTATGGTATTATAGGTAAAAGTAGTAAAAAAGGGATTAGTAGGGGAATATAGAAAATTTGGTTTAGTATGTAATAGGTTTTGGTTTTTAGGGGCTTTGGGTTTTTATGGTATTTTTTTTAAAAGGAATTTGGTATTAGTAGGTAAAAAATAATAGTAGGTTTATTAAAATTTAAAAAGACCCTAAAAGTATTTATTTGTATGGGAATAAAATATAAATTTAAAAGGGAGTGGGCATATAGTAAAAGTAGGGGGTTTTGTATGGGAAATTAGTAATTGATTGGGATTTGTATGTCTAGTAAATAATAGTAGGTTTAGAAAGGTCCCTATAGTAAAGTTTTTTATTTTTATGGTTCCCCGAGGGAAAAATGGTAAAGTAAGGTAATAGTGGGAATATTTTGGTATTGTATGTAAAGTAGTAATAAGGGATTTTTATTAAAATTTTGGTAATATTTAGTAATAATATGGTTTAAAAATGTAAAAGTAGTAATTTTTTGGTTTAGTATGGTAAAATAGTAAAAGTTTTGGTTTGATAAGGGGAAAAGTATTAAAAGTTGGTTTAGTATTAAAAAGTAAATAAAATTTTGGTAGTCTGGGAAAAATAGTAATTATGGGATTAATATGGGAGTAGTAGTAATTTATTGGGATTTGTAGTTAAAAAGGTATTTTAAATTTTTTTGTAATTTGTAAAAGGTTTAGTTATGTACAGAATTTTGGGATTAAGTATGGGGCATAGTAGTAATATTTGGGATTAAATATGGTCCCAAATAGGATGTATGGTAGATTTAAAGGGAAAAGTATTTAAAAGTAGGGGGGTTTGTTAGGTAATGTATAATATTATGGTAGAGTAGGGTTGGGCCCTAATAGTATGGTGTACGGGCATATTTGTAAAATTTTGGGAAATTGTATGTTTAAATTTAATTAGGGGTTTTGAAAAGTAATAAGTAAAGTATTTGGGTTTTGTAAAGGGAATATATAAATTTGGTTTTTAGTAGGGGCCCTAAATATAAAAAGTTTTGGTATTAGATTTAAAAGTAGTAATTTGGAAATTTGTTGGGAATATAGTAATTTAAGGGGATTATTTTGTATAGTAGTAAAAGTATTAATAGGTTTTAAAAGTGTAAGTATGGTTTAGTTTAATAGTGGCCTAGTTGGTATTGGATGGTTGTGTAATTAAAGGTATTGATGGTATAATAGAATCGTTGGTATTTGTATGGGCAATAGTAAATTTTAAATTTTTTTTTAGTCTAGTTTTTTATTATTTGGGCATAGTAAAAATATTTTGGGGATATTTTGGGAAAAATAATAGTAATGGTATTTTTAAAGGTAATTTGTATTATTGGATGGTAAGAGAGGAGTTAATTATGTATTGGGGGTATAGCGGGTTTGTTTGGGATTTTAATGAAAAGTGTAAAAATTATTAAATTTGTAATAGGGAGGGCAAAGGAAAAAGGGAATTTGAATTGGTAAAAGTAAGGGGGAAAATTATTTTTGGATTTTGGGTTTTTCCGAATTTTTTGATTGTTTTTCCAAAAAATAATATTATTGGGTTTTTATGAATAAATTATTAATGTTTTTTTGAAAGTTTTTTAAAAATTATTATTTGGGTTATTAATTATTTGGTGTGAATTTTAATTTGTTATTGGTTTAGTTGGTTTAAAAGAGTTATTTGGTATTAGTTTATTGTCTATATGGATTTTTTCCATTAGTTAATTTGGTATTAGTTGGTCTTGTTAAGTTGGTTTTTGGCCCCTTAGTTTACCCCTTTGGTTATCTTATTTTCTTGTTTGCTAGGGGATTTGGTTAAATTAGTTGGTTCCCTTAAATTGATTTGCGGATCAACAGGGGTTTTTAAGAATTTTTGTGGTGGTTTTTAAAAACGTTTTTAATTTGGGGGAAAATTTAATAGGGTTTTTAAATCTTAGAGTTGTTTTTTAAATTTTCGGGTTTAACCAGGAACCCAAAGGCACTTTGAAACCCGGGTAACCAATTTAAAGATTTTAAAAAACCCTTTTTTTTCCAATTTTTCCAAAAATTAATATTTTTCCCTTTTAAAAAAACTGTTTTTTAAGGTTTTTAAAGTCGAAACTGGGGGAAAGAAATTTTTTTCCCCGAAAAGGTTTTACCCGACTGATTAATTTTTTAAAGTTTTTTTTATTTTAAATTTCCCCTCGCGCCTTGGAAATTGATTTGGCCCATTGATTTTTTTGTTTCCCCGAGACCCCCTGGGGGGGTTTCCAAAAAGATTGACCTCCGGTCCTTTATTTAAAATTTTCCCGTCCCCCCTTTTTCTAGTTGAAAAATCTTTTTTCCCGAGTTGAACCCCCTTTCTCCCCTTAGTTGCCCCCCTTTTTAAGTTTTTTTTATCGGGGTTGGGGTTTTGTCAGGGGTTGGGGGGCCTCCTTTTTCCAACCGAGGGAACCCCCTTTTCTTTTTCTAAAATTTTGGGGGGGGGGGGGGGGGGGGGGGGGGGGGGGGGGGGGGGGGGCCCCCCCCCCCCCCCCCCCCCCCCCCCCCCCCCCCCCCCCCCCTTTTTTAATGGGGGGAAAAGGGGACCCTAGGGGGGGCCCCTTTAGGAAGCCCGGGGGGGAAAAAGGAAAAACCGGGGGGTTTTTTTTGGCCCCCTTTTTTAAGAAAGTCCTTTTTTTTTAGGAACCCTTTAAATGGGAAAAAAGTTTCTCGGTTTAAAAATTTCTTTGGGAAACTTTCCCCCCCTTCGGATGCGGAATATGTCACTTGTAACCGGGAGGCCATTTACACGCAAATTCATCAGGCTTAAGCCATGTTTCAGTCAGGCCAATCACATCAAGATTATGATCAGTGATTAGTTCATTGACTATGACTGCCTTTGAAATGAGGGATCTAACATTAAGTAACCCTATTTTGAGATGTGAGGTATCATGATCTCTTTCAATAATGGCAGGAATGGAGGAGGTCTTTATCCTAATAAGATTGCTAGGGTGAACACCGCCATGTTTAGTTTTGCCCAACCTAGGTCGAGGCACAGACACAGTCTCAATGGGTATGGCTGAGCTGACTACACTGACTGTGCTATTGGCAGACTCCACTAAGCTGGCAGGTTGGCTAACAGCCTGCTGCCTGGCCTGCACCCTATTTCACTGTGGGGCTAGAGGAGTTAGAGCCCTATCTATGTTGGTAGATAAGAGGAGAGCACCCCTCCAGCTAGGATGGAGTCCGTCACTCCTCAGCAGGTCAGGCTTGGTCCTGTTTGTGGGTGAGTCCCAGAAAGAGGGCCAATTATCCACAAACGTTATCTTTTGGGAGGGGCAGAAAACAGTTTTCAACCAGCGATTAAGTGCTGAGACTCTGCTGTAGAGCTCGTCACTTCCCCTAACTGGGAGGGGGCCAGAGACAATTACTCGATGCCGACACATCTTTCTAGCTGATTTACACGCTGAAGCTATGTTGCACTTGGTGACCTCTGACTGTTTCATCCTAACATCGTTGGTGCCGACGTGGATAACAATATCTCTATACTCTCTACACTCGCCAGTTTTAGCTTTAGCCAGCACCATCTTTAGATTAGCCTTAACGTCGGTAGCCCTGCCCCCTGGTAAACAGTGTATGATCGCTGGGTGATTCGTTTTAAGTCTAATACTGCGGGTAATGGAGTCGCCAATGACTAGGGTTTTCAATTTGTCAGAGCTAATGGTGGGAGCCTTCGGAGTCTCAGACCCCGTAACGGGAGGAGTAGAGACTAGAGAAGACTCAGACTCAGACTCCGACTCGCTACATAATGGGGGAAAACCGGTTGAAGGTTTCTGTCGGCTGAATGAGCGACACCGGTTGAGCATTCCAACAGTATTTCCCTCCAGAAGCCATGAGAAAGTTGTCCGGCTGCGGGGACTGTGCGGGGGGATTTATACTAACGTTACTGTCTGTACTTACTGGTGGCACAGACGCTGTTTCTTCCTTTCCTACACTGATATTACCCTTGCCTAACGATTGCGTCTGAAGCTGGGCTTGTAGCACAGCTATTCTCGCCGTAAGGCGAGAATTCTCCTGTATATTATGAGTACAGCGACTGCAATTAGAAGACATCATGTTAATGTTACTACTTAGCTTCGGCTGTTGAAGATGTTGACGAACCATGTCCAGATAAAGCGTCCGGAGTGAAAAAGTTGAATAAGGGAAAAAAGTTGCGATGGAAAAAAGGAAAATAACGTAAAGTTGGCAGCTAAAACGCACAGGAAAATGACTCTTCTGTCTCGGGATAAACGTCCGGGGTGAAAAAGTTTAACGAAAAAAGATGAGTGAGGACAAAACTAAAAAGTTGGTAAATTTGTTGAACACAGAGATTGATTAAACGTTTATTAAAAGTAAAACGTGAATAGTTTGGCAGGTAGCCAAGTAGCAACAAACAGCACAGCAGCACGGAGAAAATCCAGAGCGACTTACAAATCCAGAGCGACTTACAAATTGGTGCATTCACCTCATAGCCAGTGGGATAACCACTTTACAATTTTAAAAATTTGTAATTTTGTTTTTTCTTTATGTAATTTTAATTTGTTTGTTGTTTTTTTTTTGGGTGGGGGGGTGGGGTGGGGTAAGGGGGGGGGGGGGGGGGTAGAAGGATTACTTTATCCTATCCCAGGTGTTCCTTAAAGAGGTGGGGTTTCAAATGTCTCCGGAAGGTGGTGAGTGACTCCGCTGTCCTGGCGTAGTGAGGGAGCTTGTTCCACCATTGGGGTGCAAGAGCAGCGAACAGTTTTGACTGGGCTGAGCGGGAACTGTGCTTCAGCAGAGGTAGGGTAGCCAGCAGGCCAGAGGTGGATGAACGCAATGCCCTCGTTTGGGTGTAGGGACTGATCAGAGCCTGAAGATACGGAGGTGCCGTTCCCCTCACAGCTCCGTAGGCAAGCACCATGGTCTTGTAGCAGATGCGAGCTTCAACTGGAAGCCAGTGGAGTGTGCGGAGGAGTGGGGTGACGTGAGAGAACATGGGAAGGTTGAACACCAGACGGGCTGCGGCATTCTGGATGAGTTGTAGGGGTTTAATGGCACAGACAGGGAGCCCAGCCAACAGCGAGTTGCAGTAATCCAGACGGGAGATGACAAGTGCCTGGATTAGGACCTGTGCCGCTTCCTGTGTAAGGCAGGGTCGTACTCTCCGAATGTTGTAGAGCATGAACCTACAGGATCGGGTCACCGCCTTGATGTTAGCGGAGAACGACAGGGTGTTGTCCAGGGTCACGCCAAGGCTCTTCGCACTCTGGGAGGAGGACACAACGGAGTTGTCAACCGTGATGGCGAGATCATGGAACGGGAGGAAGAGAAGCTCCGTCTTGCCAAGGTTCAGCTTGAGGTGGTGATCCGTCATCCATACAGATATGTCTGCCAGACATGCAGAGATGCGATTCGCCACCTGGTTATCAGAAGGGGGAAAGGAGAAGATTAGTTGTGTGTCGTCTGCGTAGCAATGATAGGAGAGGCCATGTGAGGATAATAGTAGTAATAATATTGTATTAGTATGATATAATAGTAATAGTACGGTATTAGTATGGTAATAATAGTAATAGTATGGTAGTATTATGGTCATAGTAGTAATAGTATGTCATTAGTATGTAATAGTAGTAATAGTATGGTATTAGTATGTAATAGTAGTAATCATATGGTATTGGTATTAGTAATATTAGGTATTAGTATGGTTATGTAGTAATATGTCCTATGTGTTTATTAGGTATGTTATAGTAGTATAGTATGGTATATTAGTATGGTATAGTATGTCATAGTAATATCCTCGTCATGGTATTAGTATGTCTCGGTTGTCGTCCTTCAGTCTGTGTCTTAGTCTGTCGTCTCGTCTCTAGATCTGTGTCTTCGTGTACTATCAGTATGTGTTTAGTATGGTCTAGTAGTCATCTTTATGGTTTAGTATGGTCTAGTAGTCTAGTATGGTATTCGTACTGTATCTCTATCACTGTCTTTGTAGCTCTGTAGTAGTATTAGGTAGTGTATGTATCTGTCAGTGTAGTTGTATGTGTCCTTAGCTATGTATAGTAGTCCTAGTATGGTACTTAGTATGTCCTCGTCGTACTCTAGTCATGGTATTACGTATGGTCATGTAGTTAGTATTATTGTATTCGTATGTCATCTTAGTCATGTCTGGTATGTCTGGTATAGTAGTAAAGTCTGGTATTAGTATGGTCCATGTAGTCAATATTATGGTCTAGTCGTTAGTATGTTATATGTACGTGTACTAGTATGTTATTGTCTGGTCATCGTAGTATGTATGGTATTGTATGGTCTAGTAGACATAGTATGGTATTAGTATGTACTAGTACGTACTGTATTTTTAGTATGGTATAGTGTATAGTATGTATTAGTATGTCATCGTAGTAATGTCATGGTATTCGTTGGTCAAGTCTAGTATAGTTGTATTGTGTTAGTAGATATTATGGTATTAGTAGTATAGTAGTACTAGTATTTATTAGTAGGTCATAGTTAGATTATGGTATTAGTATGGTCATAGTATTAATGTATGGTATTAGTATAGTAATAGTAGTAATGTATGTATTAGTATGTAATAGTAGTAATGTATGTTATTAGTATGGTCCATAGTAGTATAGTATGGTATTAGTATGTAATATTAGTACATAGTATTGTATTAGTATGGTCAATGTAATAGTATGCTATTAGAATGGTCATAGTAGTAAAAGTTTGGTATTAGTATGGTCACAGTAGTAATAGTATGGTATTAGTAAGGTAATAGTGGTAATGGTATGGTATTAGTATGTAATAGTAGTAATAGTATTTTATTAGTATGGTAATAGTAGTAATAGTATGGTATTAGTATGTCATAGTAGTAATGTTATGGTATTAGTATGGTCATAATAGTAATAGTATGGTATTAGTATGTAATAGTAGTAATAGTATGGTATTAGTATGTAATAGTAGTAATAGTATGGTATTAGTATGTAATAGTAGTAATAGTATGGTATTAGTATGATCATAGTAGTAGTATTATGGTAGTAGTATGTAATAATAGTAATAGTATGGTAATAGTATGTAATAGTAGTAAAATTATGGTATTAGTATGGTCATAGTAGTAATAGTATGGTATTAGTATGTAATAGTAGTAATAGTATGGTATTAGTATGGTAATAGTAGTAATATTATGGTATTAGTATGTAATATTAGTAATAGTATGGTATTAGTATGGTCATAGTAGTAATAGTATGGTATTAGTATGTAATAGTAGTAATAGTATTGTATTAGTATGGTCATAGTAGTAATAGTATGGTATTAGTATGGTCATAGTAGTAATAGTATGGTATTAGTATGGTCATAGTAGTAATAGTATGGTATTAGTATGGTAATAGTAGAAATAGTATGGTATTAGTATGTAATAGTAGTACTAGTATTTTATTAGTATGGTCATAGTAGTAATAGTATGGTATTAGTATGGTCATAGTAGTAATAGTATGGTATTAGTATGGTCATAGTAGTAATAGTATGGTATTAGTATGGTAATAGTAGAAATATTATGGTATTAGTATGTAATAGTAGTACTAGTATTTTATTAGTATGGTCATAGTAGTAGAATTATGGTATTAGTATGGTCATAGTATTAATAGTATGGTATTAGTATATAATAGTAGTAATAGTATTGTATTAGTATGTAATAGTAGTAATAGTATGTTATTAGTATGGTCATAGTAGTAATAGTATGGTATTAGTATGTAATATTAGTAATAGTATTGTATTAGTATGGTCATAGTAGTAATAGTATGCTATTAGAATGGTCATAGTAGTAAAAGTTTGGTATTAGTATGGTCACAGTAGTAATAGTATGGTATTAGTAAGGTAATAGTGGTAATAGTATGGTATTAGTATGTAATAGTAGTAATAGTATTTTATTAGTATGGTAATAGTAGTAATAGTATGGTATTAGTATGTCATAGTAGTAATGTTATGGTATTAGTATGGTCATAATAGTAATAGTATGGTATTAGTATGTAATAGTAGTAATAGTATGGTATTAGTATGTAATAGTAGTAATAGTATGGTATTAGTATGTAATAGTAGTAATAGTATGGTATTAGTATGGTAATAGTAGTAATATTATGGTATTAGTATGTAAAAGTAGTAATAGTAAGGTATTAGTATGGTCACATTAGTAATTGTATGGTATTAGTATGGTCATAGTAGTAATAGTATGGTATTAGTATGGTCATAGTAGTAATAGTATGGTAGTATTATGGTCATAGTAGTAATAGTATGGTATTAGTATGGTAATAGTAGTAATATTATGGTATTAGTATGTAATAGTAGTAATAGTATGGTATTAGTACGGTCATAGTAGTAATATTATGGTATTAGTATGTAATAGTAGTAATAGTATGGTATTAGAATGTAATAGTAGTAATAGTATGGTATTAGTATGTAATAGTAGTAATAGTATGTTATTAGTATGGTCATAGTAGTAATAGTATGGTATTAGTATGTAATAGTAGTAATAGTATGGTATTAGTATGGTAATAGTAGTAATATTATGGTATTAGTATGTAGTAGTAGTAATAGTATGTATTAGTACGGTCATAGTAGTAATAGTATGGTATTAGTATGTAATAGTAGTAATAGTATGGTATTAGTATGTAATAGTAGTAATAGTATGGTATTAGTATGGTAATAGTAGTAATCATTTGGTATTAGTATGGTCATAGTAGTAATAGTTTGGTATTAGTATGGTCATAGTAGTAATAGTATGGTATTAGTATGTAATAGTAGTAATAGTATGGTATTAGTATGGTAATAGTAGTAATATTATGGTATTAGTATGTAGTAGTAGTAATAGTATGTATTAGTACGGTCATAGTAGTAATAGTATGGTATTAGTATGTAATAGTAGTAATAGTATGGTATTAGTATGTAATAGTAGTAATAGTATGGTATTAGTATGGTAATAGTAGTAATCATTTGGTATTAGTATGGTCATAGTAGTAATAGTTTGGTATTAGTATGGTCATAGTAGTAATAGTATGGTATTAGTATGTAATAGTAGTAATAGTATGGTATTAGTATGTAATAGTAGTAATAGTATGGTATTAGTATGTAATAGTAGTAATAGTATGGTATTAGTATGTAATAGTAGTAATAGTATGGTATTAGTATGGTAATAGTAGTAATATTATGGTATTAGTATGTAATAGTAGTAATAGTATGGTATTAGTATGGTCACATTAGTAATTGTATGGTATTAGTATGGTCATAGTAGTAATAGTATGGTATTAGTATGGTCATAGTAGTAATAGTATGGTAGT
Organism: Coregonus sp. 'balchen'; assembly: GCA_902810595.1. Classification (NCBI taxonomy): domain Eukaryota; kingdom Metazoa; phylum Chordata; class Actinopteri; order Salmoniformes; family Salmonidae; genus Coregonus; species Coregonus sp. 'balchen'. The sequence goes on from LR778269.1 coordinate 6,838,119, forward strand.
ATTATGGTCATAGTAGTAATAGTATGGTAGTATTATGGTAATAGTATGGTATTAGTATGATAATAGCAGGAGTCATACAGTGGTGATGATAGTGGTGGTAGTAGACGTGTATTGGTAGTAAATGAATAGATGTGAAGAAATCTCCATCAGCAGTTGTAGTAGGTAGCGGGTAACAAAGGACAAAGGCAGACTTTGAATTCCGCTAAACATTAAGGATGAAAAACCTTATTTTTTCCATTTTTACCAAGAATTATTTATACTTTTCCTTTTCAAATATACATGATTCATATGGTCTGTATATGACATCAGCAATCTCCGGGGGAATGAGGATGTTTTCTTCTCGCACACAGTTTCACCCGATCTGAGTTGACCTCTCTGTCTCCATCTAAGTTGACCTCTCTGCGTCCATCTGAATTGACCTCTCTGTCTCCATCTGAGTTGACCTCTCTGTCTCCATCTGAGTTGACCTCTCTGTGTCCATCTGAGTTGACCTCTCTGTCTCCATCTGAGTTGACCTCTCTTTCTCCATCTGAGTTGACCTCTCTGTGTCCATCTGAGTTGACCTCTCTGTCTCCATCTGAGTTGATCTCTCTGTGTCCATCTGAGTTGACCTCTCTGTCTCCATCTGAGTTGACCTCTCTGTCTCCATCTGAGTTGACCTCTCTGTCTCCATCTGAGTTGACCTCTCTGTCTCCATCTGAGTTGACCTCTCTGCGTCCATCATAGCAGGGGGCTTTTCAAAGACATTTATGCCTCTGTAGTTATCCCTGCACTAACCCCTTTTAACCGTTGCAATGGGGGAAAATTGAAATATTGGATTTTCTTAAATGCATATATTGAGTGCTTTTTTATAAATACTATCCTGTGCTATCGCAGACCATAGACCCTGTGCTATCTCAGACCCTGTGCTAACGCAGACCCCTGTGCTATCGCAGGTTTGTGAAGCTAAGTCTGGTATATGTGATTTGCCGTAAGTGAGGTAACGTGAATGTCACTGCTCAGAATGTAATATTTTTGCCAACATGTTTAAAATGAACATGTACCAAGGATGTCATGTTCGATTGCTGGGAAGAAGAAATATATTTTTCTGATAGCTGTGTTGTGTACTGGCAGAGCTGTATTATTTTTATCAACATGTTGTTTGTATTCTAGTCTACGCGCGTGTGGACAAACTTGATTGCCTCTAGCAGTGTTTTTCTTTCAGCGAGACTACAACGTAAAGAGAGAGAGAGGGAATGTCAAAACGATACACTGACATCCAGAAATACGTTTAAGGTGAAATTTGGCCTCCAGCTCCCTTTTATTCTAGTTAAGAACAATCAGTTTTATCCCAAGACTTTAATTCAAGGCTTTCTCAATATTCTGCCCTCCTTTTTAATGTATTTTTATACGGAAGCCACCTTGGGATTGTTGTCATGGCTGTGATGGTGGGCCTCTGTAAATGCACACAGATGAAGGAACTTAATGACAGTTCTCTAAAGGCTTTGGAAGCTTAATGACAGTACTCTAGGGGCTTTAGAAGCTTAATGACAGGTCTCTATAGAGTCTTTAGAAGCTTAATGACAGTTCTCTAGAATCTTTGGAAACTTAATGACAGTTCTCTAGAGTCTTTGGAAGCTTAATGACAGTCCTCTAGAATCTTTGGAAACTTATTGACAGTTCTCTAGATTCTTTGGAAATTTAATGACAGTTCTCTAGATTCTTTGGAAACGTAATGACAGTTCTCTAGAATCTTTGGAAACGTATTGACAGTTTTCTAGAGTCTTTGGAATTGCCACTTATGTCCCCCTGAATCCACAGAGTCTGCTGATTGGCTACTCGATGAGTCAACGTTTCGGAGAGTATACTTTAACTATGCTTATGTGTTGCTTGACCGTGTATAGCTGGATGGTGAGTGGTCGCATAATATTTTTGGATTTGGTGTTAAAGCATTGAAAGGTAAAGCATGTTGCTGGTTTTATCCCAGACCCTCGTGATGTTCATAAACAGACATCATACTAGGACTTGGAGATAAAGCAACACCTAAACTTCAGCTTGGTAAATCACAAAATAACTCAGGGTAACACTTGTTTGGAATAGTTTGGGTAAAAAAAAAGGACAACACAAATTGCTTGGTTTGTTTGATGCTTTTTGATGTTTGTTTCTGTATTAATCTAGGTCCTAGCATGCAGCGTTTGTTATGTAGTGACACATTTTGACCACTGTCCAAATTGCCATAAATTCTTACACCCATAGGCCTACAACCCACTCTTAAAAAAGATAACTCTCAACCACCATCATTATTTTGTCTTGTGAGCTATCATACAATAAGCCTGTGATGTTGAGTCCCAGAATGGTCCATCTGAAAAGGCACTACCCTACTACCCACAGATAAAATCCAATCATGGTGTTTGTGGTTGGAAATATTCATGGCTGAAAAACGATTTTGGCTCGAAAAGATAAAAAAGTAGCTGTGGTGTTTAGATCTCTTGAGCAAGAGGGAATGCAAAATCAAGATCTATGACTGCTCTTAAGACAAAACGGAGAGCTGCAATCCATCTGTCTTGTCACTATGGAGCATTAGATTACATTTATTACGTCACAAGAGTACTTTAAAGATCATGTAGCCATTTTGTCTTGGGCTTACTGCAGAACTTTGAAAGACATTGGAGAACCCATCTAGACTATATAGCCTCTGCTCGCCTGATGTCAGGCTAAGATTATTTCCATAAACCCCATGAAATCCAGTCTTCACTGCTGACTGATGGGACCAACGCCCAACCAGGCGAGCTTAGTCTAAATCGCTGGGTGTCTACTGGAATTGCCGTCTCTGCAGAAGGCAGACAACAGTAAAATCCTACATAAAACGTCCATATCAGACTGAGTGGGGAGAGCGCCCTGTGTCTATGGCGCGAGGGTCTATCTGAAATGTCTCCCTGTTCCTATGGGGCACCTCTTTTGTCCAAGCATGAGCTTCAACTGGGAGTACAGTTCCATTTTCAACTGCAGACCCAACAGGAAAATTATAAATCAAACTTCCATATCAGACTAGGTGGAGAAAGCTCCCTGTGGCTAAGTGAAGTTAGTCTGACTACCGGTTTCTCTTCTGACTACCGGTCTCTTCTGACTACACATATCTGCTGACTACATGTCTCTTCTGACTACATGTCTCTTCTGACTACATGTCTCTGCTGACTACATATCTGACTGTATGTCTCTTCTGACTACATGCCTGACTACATGTTTCTGCTGACTACATGTCTCTTCTGACTACATGTCCCTGCTCACTCTATGTCTCTTCTGACTACATGTCTCTTCTGACTACATGTCTGACTACATGTCTCTTCTGACTACATGTCTGACTACATGTCTCTTCTGACTACATGTATTTGCTGACTACATGTCTCTTCTCACTACATATCTCTTTTGACTGCATGCCTATTCTGGCTACATGTCTCTGCTGATTACATGTCTCTTCTAACTACATGTCTCTTCTGACTATATGTCCCTTCTGACTACATGCCTGACTACATGTCTGTGCTGACTACATGTCTGTGCTGACTACATGTCTCTGCTGACTACATGTCTCTGCTGACTACATGTCTGACTACATGTCTCTGCTGACTAGATTTCTCTTCTGACTACATGTATCTGATGACTGCATGCAGTTAACCAAGAAGCACCCAATCAAGTAGGAACATTATGGAATTGGATCAAGCAATATGCATAGTTTTGTTTTTGTTTGCACAGCATTATCATTGTTCGGCTAATAATGAGGGCCTTGAGGAAAAAAACTGTCCGGTGTGTTAGAAATGCCTGGGTCAATCTCTAGTCCCAGTCCGTCTCTGAGTTAAATGCACATTTTATTCAGTATGCGTTTGATTCAGCATAAGTTTGATTCAGTATACGTTTGATTCAGTCTGCTCATGGTTCAATACGCATATGATTCAGCATTCTTACTCACTATTGAAAGTGTTTGCTTGGTATTCCATGCGAGTCCCTGAAAATAGAATGAGTCATTTCTGTTTGGTGGATCGATAACTTGGTAGTGTCGATGGATCAGTACATGAGTGGAATAGTCAAAGGACCGTGAACTGAGCTGAGGCCGTGGCTTTGGACCACTTTGAATTACAAATGGAGAGAAGTTTCCGGAATATAATCCAGTTAGTAGCAAGGGGGAGGGGGATGTGGTGGGGGAGAGAAGGTTAGGGGGAGGAGGATGTGGTGGGGGAGAGAAGGTTAGGGGGAGGAGGCTGTGGTGGGGGAGAGAAGGTTAGGGGGAGGAGGATGTGGTGGGGGAGAGAAGGTTAGGGGGAGGAGGATGTGGTGGGGGAGAGAGGGGGGGGGGAAAGGTTAGGGGGAGGAGGATGTGGTGGGGGAGAGAGGTAGGGGGAGGAGGATGCTTGGTGGGGGAGAGAAGGTTAGGGGGGGAGGATGTGGTGGGGGAGAGAAGGTTAGGGGGAGGAGGAGGTGGTGGGGAGAGAAGGTTAGGGGAGGAGGATGTGGTGGGGGGAGAGAAGGTTAGGGGGGGGATGTGGTGGGGAGAGAAGGTTACGGGGGAGGAGGAGTGGGTGGGGGGGGAGAAGGTTAGGGGAGGATGATGTGGTGGGGGAGGAAGGTTAGGGGGAGGAGGTTTGTGGTGGGGAGAGAAGGTAGGGGGAGGAGGTGTGGGGGGGGAGGAGGTGGTGGGGGGAGGAGAGGTTGGGGGGAGGCGGATGTGGTGGGGGAGAGAAGGTTAGGGGGAGGAGGATGTGGTGGGGAGAGAAGGTTAGGGGGGGGGGTGGGTGGGGCGTGGGAGGTCTGGGAGAGAAGGTTTAGGGGGAGGAGGCTGTGGTGGGGGAAGAGAAGGTTAGGGGGAGGAGGATGTGGTGGGGGGAGGAAAGGTTAGGGGGAGGAGGAATGTGGTGGGGGAGAGAGGGGAGAAGGTTAGGGGGAGGAGGATTGTGGTGGGGGGAGGAGAGGTTGGGGGGAGGATGTGGTGGGGGAGAGAAGGTTAGGGGGAGGAGGATGTGGTGGGGAAGAGAAGGTTAGGGGGAGGAGGATGTGGTGGGGAGAGAAGGTTGGGGGAGGAGGATGTGGTGGGGGAGAGAAGGTTAGGGGGAGGAGGATGTGGTGGGGGAGAGAAGGTTAGGGGGAGGAGGATGTGGTGGGGGAGAGAAGGTTAGGGGGAGGAGGATTGTGGTGGGGGAGAAGACGGTTAGGGGGGGATGGAGATGTGGTGGGGGGAGAGAAGGTTAGGGGGAGGAGGATGTGGTGGGGGAGAGAAGGTTAGGGGGAGGAGGATTGTGGTGGGGGGAGAAGATTAGGGGGAGGAGGATGTGGTGGGGAGAGAGAAGGTTAGGGGCGGAGGAGGATGTGGTGGGGAAGAGAAGGTTAGGGGGAGGAGGATGTGGTGGGGGAGAGAAGGTTAGGGGGAGGAGGATGTGGTGGGGAAAGAGGAGGATGTGGTGGGGAGAGCAAGTTAGGGGAGGAGGCTGTGGTGGGGGCAGAGAAGGTTAAGGGGGAGGAGGATTGTGGTTGGGGGAGACGAAGGTTAGGGGGAGGAGGGATGTGGGCGGGGAGAGAACGCGTTAGGGGGAGGAGGATGTGGTGGGGGGAGAGAAGGTTAGGGGGAGGAGGATGTGGTGGGGGAGAGAAGTTTCTCAGGACAGATTGCTGTGTCTTAGATGTTAATGCAGTCTAAAATGGGTCTCTTCATCAGCATTAGATTATTCTGTAATCAACAAACGTATTTTCCAGCAAAACGCTGTCATCGGCTATTTCTGGAACACATCCCGCTCTGCACGCTTCCGATCCTCTGGTGTGCACAATTCATTACTCTCAATCCGAGACCAGGCACATTTTCTTTTTCCTTCTTTACATACATGAATGTAGATTAGAGCCTTTTGTTATAAATCATCTTCTACTCTGCATTATGTCAAGGATAATGTTTCATAGCCTCATCTCAACAGCAAAAATAATACCTTTTCACATATTCTTTAGAACACAGTTAAAGCGGTGGTTAGTGTAGTTATACTGGATTCCCAGTGTAGTGCAATTTACCTGGAGGGGGTTGGGGCAATGCACTGTCATGCCATCCATAGCATAAGGAGTTATCCACACTGTGTGAGCCATGCATGGCTTCGTCTGTGATTTCGGTCATTATAAAATGCTGCATGACACACGATGATGAGAAGTCTACAGGAATCAAAGTGACAACATTATTGGCCTGAGCAAAACACCCCAAGGTTCAAAATCCTCCCAGAGTGAATAGAATCACATTTTTTCTTCGATTTAGTGTCAGAGTATGAAGTTAGTTCTATTGCACTTCATTCACGCTCTAAACACATGCGTTGAAAGTTGAGGGAGTTCATGGATGCCGTGAACAGCCTGCCGTCATCGTCGACAACAACCACAACAAAGCATGTACTTTTCATATTGTTGCCCTTGTAACGTTATAATCTTCTTGATCTGAGGCAATCAGCAGGATTATAATGATCGGAATGAGGACTGTGTTTTCAGCAGTCCAGTCAGTCACCAATGGCTACTATCAACTCTGTTGTGACTGACCAAACAATGTAGTGGTCAGCTCTGTCGCCTGGGGATGGAAAGTTGTGGTTTGTAGCCTCGGGCCAAGTTTGAGTCAGCCCAGTCCTAAATCTAAAAAAAGGGGACGCGTCGGTCAGACAGACAGACAGACCACAGAGACATCCGGTGGCCCAGGGTTTCCCTTGCCTTCTCATGAAGCTTTCCCTCCCCAAACACAGTGGAGGCTGAAAGAAGGCATGGCCTGAGGTTGTAAGAAGGCGTGGCCTGAGGAACACTGTAAAATACATTAGCTGGGAATAGCATGCAAAGGGCGGCTTTTTGTGAGCAAATATATAATTTGTTTGTGTTGTTGCTGCTTTTGTTCCCTTTTCATGTGTGTGTGGACAACCCCATCTCCCCCCTCAAATGTTTTGAAACTTTGAACGTCCCTGTTTGATGAGGTTATTTGTGCCTCCATTGATAGAGCCGTAACCCATCAAGAAACCCGGGAGGGTCGGTAAAGGGGAAAGGCCCTCCTAATTTCCCTCCTCCATAATTCTCCACCTCTGCGGGATGCTCGTTGGGTCCCCTTCCTCCTTTTCTTTTTTTCCCCCCCCCCCCCAACCTCTTTCCTCTTCTTCTTCTTTTCCTTTCCTTTCCTTATTTGTGTGGAGGACCATTTCCAGGCCCTGGTTGAGCGTCAGAAGGGTAGTGTTACTTTACCTTCGTTACTGTTGCACAGCTCTTAAACTATAAACCCCAATCTCGGGATTTTTTAGAGGCTGGGGTGTCTTGCGCTACCCTCTGCCACTCACCAATCACCCTCTGGCTCGGGACGGGGTGATCGGCTCAGGGAGCAGGGTGATGACAGAGCCAATTACACTCCCCCTAAACAGCCGGGTCCCGACAATCAAAACAGAGTGTTAAAATGCTAAGGGCCATTTTGGATTCCGCCACCATTTTGCCAGAACCCTGAATTTAAGGAACTGTCGTTTTCATGTAGGTACTGTTCAGCTTTAGTGCTTTTCCCTCCTGTAAACATTATGAACAAGATTCACAAGTACTAGAACAAGTACTGAAAAAGGAAAACAGCCAAAAAAAAAATTGTACGGGTTTGGGGGTAATTTATATTTATAAAAAGGAAAACATACAGATAAAAAGGGGAAACACACCACACACACACTCCCATCACTACACAACTAAAACCCTACCACCAGAAAAACCACAAACGAACAGACAGCAGACAAGCACTACACCACACAGAAAGCACAAGAACAAAAACACACAAAACAAAATAAACCAAAAGACACACGACAACACTAACAAACAGCCACAGCAAAAAAGAACAACAGAACACACCACTACCAACTACACACGACACCCACACACCACACACCCACCCACACGACCACCAACAGCACGACACCACACAAAACGAACAGCCACCACGACACCAACACCACCCCACACAGCACCACCACGACAGCACGAAACACAAACACTACTAACAACACAGCACTACATCCACAACCCACACACACACACTCCCACACGCACCCCACCCCCCCACACCACGACCAGCACGACACCACGACAGCACAACAGCACGACCCACGACCACGACACCACGAACACAAGACAGCACGACAGCACGACAGCACGCCCCCCTCCATCCACACACGACACCACGACACAAGACACCACGACACCCCACACCCCCAAACCGACACCCCACACAGCACACCCCCAAGACACCACGACAGCACGACCTCCACGACACACCTCCGTCCACACCACGACACACGACAGCACGAACACCACAACCATACACCACACACAAAACACCACCGACACAACGACCCCATGCACAAACCACGACACAACACACACACAGCACACACCACGACCACAACGACAGCCCCAAACACACGACACCACGACAGCATATCAGCACACTACCCACGACACACGACAGCAGACACCGACACAACACAGCACAACAGCACGACAACACACTACAACAGCAGACACACGACAGCACCTACACACAACGAAGACACACGACACACGACACTACGACACAACGACAGCACGACACGCACTAGACACTACACACGAACAAACATCACTACAGACACCTCGACAGCACGACACCACGACACACTACACACGCACGACTACCACGACACGACACACAGTACACCACGACACAACGACACACGACAGCACGACATCACTACACCCACACAAGCACTACACACCACACCACTACACAACTACACAGACATCACTCCACCACGACACACGACATCACTACACACTACCACCCGACACGCACCTAACACCACTACATTCCACTACAGCACGACACACGACACACAACACCCACTACATCACTACACACTACATAAACTACATCACTACACACTACACCTCACTACACACCACCATTCAACACATCCACTACATCACTACATCACCTGCCAGACCCACTAGCCCCCCCCCCCCCTCTCCAGCACCCTAATCACTAACTGTCCTGCCACAGTGGCCTCAAACGATGGCAACCATTTTGTTTCTTTCCGTCACCCACACACTATTTTGATACTAAAGCATTTGACCTTTCCATTACGTGAACGACGGAGGATTGGCAGATTTTTTTGAGTATACGTTTTTTTTTTTTTGATTATTGATGAGAAGAGTATTGTCCAACCCACTGGGTATCTCACTGCACCCTCCTCATGTGTCATGTCTTGAAATATACAGACAGACGAATTAAAAGTAAATTTACATTGCAATACCTCTGACATCCATCTTTCCAACTCCATCCATAACTTTAGAATTTTGTAACCTTCCCAGAAGGCTTGAATTATTGAGTCGTTAGTAGTTTTACACTTCAGACATGACTCTGCCGTTATACAGTAGAACTTGTGAATGTAGCTTCTTGTATAACATTTACATTTAAGTCATTTAGCAGACGCTCTTATCCAGAGTGACTTACAGTAGTATTTAATGCATGTATAATAAATTCTATACATTCATTTATACTGGATTAAGTGTACATTTTTGTTTAACTGTAATCTTGTTAGTTATGTTCCAACATTCCCTCCATCTAGTGCTAATATCAGTATTTTTTTTCTAAGAGATTGTCAGTTCGATAGGCTCTCTGCAAGGTTCATTTTCTGACTCAAATAGGATTCCCTCCAGATTGCTCTGATGTCGAAAATATTTTAAATCAGAATTTTGTGATGTAAAACTTTTAAGTTGGATGTATTTGAAAATATCTACATTGGTCAACCCAAAATTGCTTTTTAAAGCTGTCATGGAAATAAATGTATTTCCTATTATCAAGTCATTTGTGGTTTTCCATGTGTTCCATGTGGGACATCTGATCGATAAATTCTGAAAAGCTATCCAAGGATTGTTCCATAAGGTTGTGTTTAATAATAGGTCATTTAGCAGACGCTCTTATCCAGAGCAATTAGGGTTAAGTGCCTTCCTCAAGGGCACATCAACAGATTTTTCACCTAGTCGGCTCTGGGATTAGAACCAGCGACCTTTCAGTTACTGGCACAACGCTCTTAACCACTAAGCTACCTGCCGCCACTACATTTTGTAACTATAAGGAGTAATATTGGTTCTTGTAAAATATGTTTCATTTTCTTCCATATCATCTTAACTATGAAGTTGTTAATGTTCTTAGCTTTATCCTTTGAAAATAGACATGTAAAACAATTCTGGGGATGAGCATGCACATCTTCACTATGTACCCATTGCTCCTCTAGTGCATTTAACTACATGTCGCAAGTAAAAACCTTAGGTAGCGAGTTGATACAATTCCAAGTCTGGAAGGTTAAAACCACCCTCAGTCTTAGGAACATGTAAAACTTTCCTTTTTATTCTATGAATTTTATTTTTTATAAAGTCTGTTATGACCGAGTATACTTTTTTAAAGAATGTCTTTGGTGGGATAATTGGTATTACTGAAGATAAAAAGAAGAACTTTGGCAGCTATGCCATTCTAAAAAGATGTATTCTACCTGTAAGATTAATGGGAAGATTATTCCATTTAATTAGATCTGCTTTCATATTGTTGAGTAATGGAATAAAGTAGTTTTTTATATATATGTTGTTTGTTGTCACTTATTAAAACTCCCTAAGGTTCGATGTCCGCGCCCCGTGGGAATCTAATTAGCATAATAAAACAATCCCCATAAAAATCATTCTGTTTAAGCTAGAGATATCTGTGTTTTTGTATTGGATGCGTCTCAATCCACTGCATCCGCCTATGTCGCACTTCCACATCTGCTGTGAAAGGTGACAGAGATAGAGCAGTCTTCTCACAGAATCATCTGTAGCGTCCGAATGGTTTCGCCTACAGACTATTACCCCTCTGTGGAAAGATGAGACTCTCATGAACACGATGGTGTTCTCCGTTTTGCTCTACGACCACCACAAACGTTTTGGGACTCGTCTGAAGTCGGTACAGCCGATCTGCCAACTTCTGTCTGTAGCGTTCGAACAGTTTGGGCTACACACTAATATGATCCCTCCGTGGAAAGGTGAGACTCTCACAAACACGTACATGTCAGCTACCTACAATAACCTACAATGACTACCTAGATAAACTAACTACAATACCTACCTACAATCTAAATACATGGTTTAAGCTTTACTCAACACCATATTCAGGATACATCACATGTCAGTTGTTCACAAGACTAGTCTGAAGGTCCCCCGGTACCAGCTGAAACAATGAATGGAAGTATATATAGAGACTGTTTAATGCCAAAAAGAAGGGGTTAAATACATGTAATAAAATGAATAACAAATGTTTCCTGATCTTTCTTACATCGCTCAGATATAGGACAGACACTTCAGAACAAACTTCCTTTAGATTTTTTGGGGGGACTATCTGTTGTTCCATGTAGTGAATCTGTTATTCAATGCGTTTGCATGGGCTAATAGCAGTAAGGCCAAATAAAATGTTTCATCAAATAAGTTTTTTTATATATTTTTTTTATATTTCAAGGGTCTTAAAATTCAAAATCAAATAGCAAAATGATCCTTGTATTGACCTTCTTAAAACAATTCCATATAGCTTAGTAGAACCCCCTCCACTGGCTTAGACTGGGCTTAGACTGTGGTCCTCTGTAGCTCAGCTGGTAGAGCACGGCGCTTGTAACGCCAAGGTAGTGGGTTCGATCCCCGGGACCACCCATACACAAAAATGTATGCACGCATGACTGTGAGTCGCTTTGGATAAAAGCGTCTGCTAAATGGCTTATTATTATTAGACTCTTATGGGTTTAGCATCCTAAGTATTTAATAAATTTTTTTGGTGGTCCACTTAAAGGATTGCTGGAGATCGTGAATTATTCTTTTTATTTTTCCTATTGCCATTATTTCGTTTTTTTTCCACGTTAAGTTTATAACCTGAGATTTTTTAAAACATTTTTATCAAAAGTGGGCATTGAGTTTTCAATATTGGTATATCAGGAAATCATCTGCAAATAAGTTACGTTTATGTTCATGTTTACCAATACTGATACCTGTTACGTTTGGGTCCTGTCTAATTCTTTCTGCAGGTTACCTGCTATATTAATAGTTCCTGTCGGGATTTGAGTTAATATAGCTTGAATTCTATCAACAACAAAAAAATACAGATTTGCACCTGGTGGGATGTACGATGAAATCAATCTGTATTTTTCACCATGTAAGGTACAATTCAACATTATAAAACTGCGTTGTTGGTCCAAGTGCTGGGATAAGAGGGAAAAATTGTGTATTCTTTATTTATCAGGATGCCTACACCTCTGCTGTTACTACAGTAGGTGGCAGCATAGGCCTCTCCAACCAAGCTCCTAGCAAAGAAAAAACACATCTGCTGACAATCTCTTTAGGTGTTTGAGAACCATATGTTTTTTTTCCGCCATCATGAACATTCCATGTGGTAAGTTGGATTTTGTTGGTCTTTATTTGTATAGAATCAAACGTAACCTTATCTGTTCCGTCTACCATTGAAGAACCAAGTAAAACATTTTAACAGACATGACATATGAGGGCGGTGGGCATTCCATGTAATGGGAGGATCATAGTATAAATACATAGTTATTGTATACATTACATATACAGTGCATTAAGAAACTATTCAGACCCCTTGACTTTTTTTCTTCATCAATCTACACGCAATACCCCATAATGACAAAGCATAAACAGGTTTTTAGAACTCTTTGCACATTTATTACAAATAAAAAATGGAAATATCACATTTACATAAGTATTCAGACCCTTTACTCAGTACTTTGTTGAAGCACCTTTGGCAGCAATTACAGCCTCGAGTCTTCTTGGGTATGACGCTACAAGCTTGGCACACCTGTATTTTGAGAGTTTCTCCCATTCTTCTCTGCAGATCCTCCTGGTCCTCTGTAGCTCAGCTGGTAGAGCATGGCGCTTGTAACGCCAAGGTAGTGGGTTCGAACCCCGGGACCAACCATACACATAAATGTATGCACGCATGACTGTAAGTTGCTTTGGATAAAAGTGTCTGCTAAATGGCATATTATTATTATCCTCTCAAGCTCCGTCAGGTTGAATGGGGAGCGTTGCTACACAGCTATTTTCAGGTCTCTCCAGAGATGTTTGATCGGGTTCAAGTCCGGGCTCTGGCTGGGCCACTCAAGGACATTCAGAGACTTGTCCTGAAGCCACTCCTGCATTGTCTTGGCTGTGTGCTTAGGGTCGTTGTCCTGTTGGAAGGTAAACCTTCACCCCAGTATGAGGTCCTGAGCGCTCTGGAGCAGGTTTTCATCAAGGATCTCTCTGTACTTTGCTCTGTTCAGTCTCCCAATCCCTGCCGCTGAAAAACATCCCCAAAGCATGATGCTGCCAACACGATGCTTCACCGTAGGGATGGTGCCAGGTTTCCTCCAGACGTGACACTTGGCATTCAGGCCAAAGAGTTCAATCTTGGTTTCATCAGACCAGAGAATCTTGTTTCTCATGGTCTGAGAATCCTTTAGGTGCCTTTTGGCAAACTCCAAGCGGGCTGTCATGTGCCTTTTACTGAGGAGTGGCTTCCGTCTGGCCACTCTACCATAAAGGCCTGATTGGTGCAGTGCTGCAGAGATGGTTGTCCTTCCTCAACTGGTTTCCTGCAGCCTGTTCAGGGCTTCATCAGTGCTTGTGAACTCCATTCTCTGTGTTCACTTCCATACCCACCGTATTGCTTGGAATCGGAGTTGAGACTTGAATCCTTTTTCCTCTAGTCTGATCAGAATGAATTGCTGGGCATTTTTTTCTTCAATCTATTAGACAGGTCCAGGACAAATCGAATGGACTGGCCCTGGACCTTGATCTCCTTTCCCCCCTGTGCCCTTAGAATGTTGACTTTGTTGTGATAGTTCCACATCTTAAAGGTTACCATAGTGATCCGATGGCATCGCTCCAGATCCTTAGGCGATACATCCACGCCAAGCTCCTCCTCTGTCAGCTTGATCATGTAGCTGGGAAGGTCCCATTTTTCCTCGTCCTTCGGTAAGGACAATATTCTCATATTATTTTGTCTCGATCTGTTTTCTAGCTGATCCAGTTCATCTTCTAAAGTTTGCGCCTTTGTTTCCAGAAGGTCAATTTTGTAGTCTTGTTCGTCCACACGCCCGCCCTGAATTTGCATATCTGACACAATAGACTCTGCTTTCCTTTCGGGCAAATCTACTTTTTTAACAACATATTGTAAAAGTGAGTTTGTTTTGGTGAGCATTGAAAGCATTTTAGCTATGTTTTCCTGGATATCCTTCAGCTGTTGCCTGCTCTCATTTGCATCTCCAAGTTGTTCTCAGTCTTTTCCTCTAAGGGAAGCCGTGGCTTGTTGTGTTTGAGTCTCAGAGTCGCTTTTCCCACAGATTGGTTTGCTGTTGTGAATAACTGACCGCTCACTCTCTCCCGGTTACTTGGCGATATATTGATCTGTCTATTTCAAAGGCTTGATTTAAACTATGTTTTCTGGCTTCTACATATAACCACAGTCTTGTCGGTACAAGACGGAGCTACCCTCTCTCCTATCGGTACGCGCATGTTTTTCAAAGCAATTATTACTTGACAAAATAACTAAACGGGACTTACCAAGACAATCAGCTCGTTTCTGCCGTGTAATTTTGTTTGGCAGGTCTCACTGTATTTCTCTTGGCTGTCGGCCGCGGCACCACAGCTGTGGAGGAGACATTTACTAAAGCCTTTTTTCCTAGTGAGATTACACTGTCTTTTTGATGTTCCCCAGTAGACCTATGGCTACGTCTCTCTCTCGCTCTCTCTCTCTCTCTCTCTCTCTCTCTCTCTCTCTCTCTCTCTCTCTCTCTCTCTCTCTCTCTCTCTCTCTCTCTCTCTCTCTCTCTCTCTCTCTCGCTCTCTCGCTCTCTCTCTCTCTCTCTCTCGCTCTCTCTCTCGCTCTCTCGCTCTCTCGCTCTCTCTCTCGCTCTCTCGCGCTCTCGCTCTCTCTCTCTCTCTCGCTCTCTCTCTCTCCTATTATGGGGCTGGCCGGCTGGTATAGGTTGTGTCCCAAATGGCACCCTATTCCCTATGTGGTGCACTACTTTTTACCAGGATGCACTATATAGGGAATAGGGTGCCATTTGGGACATGGCCGTAGTGGTGCACAGTGTCCAGACAGCTCATCACTCCCCTCTCCATCAGTCCACTCCGGGGGCTGTTCTAGTGGAGCATTATATAACATCAGTGATGGCAATCTCTTCTCCTTTTGGACGCGGCCTGTGATTGATACTGGAAAGCATCCATTTCATGCTCCGTCATTGGCACTTGCACCAGTCTCTGAGTAAAGATATTTCTCCACTGGAAAATCATCTCTGTTTCTTTTCTTTCCAATTACTGTCCAATCTAGACGGTCCACTGAGAGGAGAGGAAGGGTGTGTACAGAGAGAGAGAGAGGAAGGAGGGGAAGAAAGAAAAGAGAGCTGCAGAGAGAGAGAGAGAGAGAGAGAGAGGGTGGGAGGGGGGTGAGAGAGTTTGAAAGAGAGATATCAAATCATTTCTCCTACCTCCAACAGGTTGTGAGTGCTGAAGCTAATTGTGTAGATCAAAGAACAAAGGAATTCACTCAGACATGATTGAATGGAAGGAGGCCAAGAAAACCTGTTTCAATTACTGCAATGAGGGATATTCAGGAGCCGGGAATGAGGCCGAGCCTGAGACTCTGGGAAATGGCCCTGAGGGAAATCTCAGGCCACAGAGAAGAGGAGGTATCACCACTCACTGCACAGACCTGATAGGCTATACATCTAATCAATCACCAGCACTATGGAGCTCAGCCAATCATAACTGACAGGGGCAAGCGGGAGCAGGGTGAGAGTGTGACATACCGTGTGTGCTTAGAGTGCATCATGCTGGGGCTCACAGTGGTTTTGTCACCAGCGAGTCACCTCATTGAAATTATTAAATCAAGGGCTTACAAAGACAAGTTGGATGTCAGGAAATGAAACAGAAGATGGGGTAGTAGCCATCTTACAAATGTAGTGGTGCAAAGAGCGACTCCGGAGGACAATAAATACAGGTAATAACATCTTAATAATGTCATTTCGGAGTGAAACTAGTGCTGTAGCCAATCTGCCATTACAGGGAGATATTTTCAGAAGAATGATGGTGACTTCCTGAAGGTGACAGGAAGATGTCAATGTTCGTCATGTTATCAGTGTGAGATGTTCTCTGCTGTCACATTACCCTCAGTCCCCTCAGTGCTCTGACTGTCTCGGTCATCACGCACAGTCAGGCTATGAAATCCACTGTCCATTCCACAACAACAATAAGACAAATTCCACTATTGATGACATTAACTTTTTGGCATGAATTGAATTTTCCTTTAAGGATAAATGCCCCGTTAGAATGTTATACTATAGTGTTCCTCGTTTGTAAATCAACATTCTCAAAGTACATTCACATGTATTCAATGCGTTTGGATTTACATTTCCTGTTTTTTTTGCTATAATCTCCATTTGATGGTGATGGAGAATTCTTGGAGAAGAACAGAATGCAATGTGTGAGTATTACCAGGGGGCATATCTGTTATCCTCCACCATCTCCATCACTGTTACTGTCCAGAGGAATCTGGAGAGAAGGACTGGCAGCTACTTACAGTAAGAGCCCCCCCCCCCCCCCCCCCCCCCCCCCCCCCATCCTATAGTCAGCTAGCAGCATATTTTCTCCATTAGCTCCGGCGTGTGCCAAAGACACTGGGCCGAGCAGCAGTCATAACGTAGCAGAGGAAATATTCAGCGAGGAGAGACAGTGGACTGGTAATGATGCTACCCGTTCTCTTAGCCGGACCCTAGAGGCCTCCGCTAATCCTCTCTCTCTCTCTCTCTCTCTCTCTCTCTCTCTCTCTCTCTCTCTCTCTCTCTCTCTCTCTCTCTCTCTCTCTCTCTCTCTCTCTCCCTCTCCCTCTCCATCTGTGTCTGATGTGGAGTACCACAAATTACATCTCATTGCAGCTCATTATATGACTTATCTCCACCAGTATAGACTACCATGGTGATTAAAACAATTATCTCCTCATTTAAGTCCTGAAGTCTCCCATCTACTTTAATGGTTTTTAGCTTTAGTCCACAGTCATTGAACCATAATCGTGGTTACAAGATCAAAGTTAACATAACTATTCACTCATACCAATCGCAGTTGTGTGATCCTACTACAGGCTCCTGAAATAAATACTTAGGATGCACCCTATTCCCTACAGATGTAGGATCTACATTTGAGCCACTTGCTGAAGCAACAGGAAATGTGAATTATTATGTGGATTATAATTAATTGACATTTTTGTAGGGGTTGATACATTTTTCGTAAGGGAAAATCAAGTCTGAAATTTCAAAGTGGAAATCACAAACTTCAGAAGCCTTTTTCAAGCTCAAATATACTACAAGTTCTCCTGCAACAGGGTGATCGAATTTAGATCCTACATCTGTATATAGTGTACTATTTTTGAACAGGGCCCATAGGGTAGTAGTGCACTACATAGGGAATAGGGTGCCATTTCAAACACAACCATAGTTCCCATGTCCTCAGGGTCTGTGCCTCCCCATTTAATTGTGGCGCAGTCCTAAATGAACATGAGAAGTGATCAAATACGGAAAACGAATTTCAAGAAGAGCCAAAGTTCTAATTCTTTATTAAAACTAATCACCATCTTAAACAGTTGCCAGAATCCATGGTGATGGAAAAGAACGTCCAGACTACTCTACCTCTCACTGCTCCTCCGGACTATCCTGTAAGAAAGCTGAATAGAATGAATTCCAAGTACTAGCAACGGTCAGTAGTTATTTATGATATTTTGATATTAAATTCTGTGATCTGTCCTTTGTGTCATTTGGCATGTGTTGTTGCTTTCAGGAGGGCTGCAAGGACACGACATTTCAACAAACATACTGTAGTGGTGTTTATTGTGCTTGGTATCGGGCCAGAATGAGTGAGAGTCTTCCCCTATCCTGGACTGAACCATGTGCAGTCAGTGATTCATCCAACCGGCTCTCACAGTCTCACGTCAGAATTAGACGTTCATCCATGTTTCCCAAACGTCAAATTTCGAAGTGTTTGGTTACTTCTCTGTATCGTTCCAAGGTTAAGTTTAGGCATTAACAGTGGTGTGAAGTACTTAAGTAAAAATACTTAAAAGTACTACTTAAGTAGTTATTTGGGGTATCTGTACTTTACTTTACTATTTATGTTTTTAACTACTTTTACTTTTACTTTACAACGTTCCTAATGAAAATAATGTACTTTTTACTCCATACGTTTTCCCTGTGCACCCAAAAGTACTCGTTACATTTTGAATGCTTAGCAAGACAGGGACATTTTCCAATTCATGCACTTATCAACAGAACATCCCTGGTCATTTTTACATTTTAGTCATTTAGCAGACGCTCTTAACCAGAGCGACTTACAGTTAGTGAGTGCATACAATTTTTAATACTGGGAATCGAACCCACAACCCTGGCGTTGCAAACACCATGCTCTACCAACTGAGCTACACTGGCCAACTCACCAAACACACATGCTGTCACGCCCTGGCTCTGGGGACTCTTTATGTTGAGCCAGGGTGTGTAGGTTTCATTGTTTAGTTTTCTATATACATAATAGTTTACTCTGTCATCACAGAAAATGATCACAGTGGCATGCCATTCATTTTCTAATAAAAGCTGAATACTGGGGTATTGTCCAGACAAATGTTTTTAGTGTAGCAATATTAAGTTGTATGAAATTAAATCAGATGTGAAAAATAGGCTATGCAAAAATGTGGGCACCCTTGTCATTCTGTTGATTTGAATACCTGTAACTACTTAGCACTGATTAATTGGAACACACAATTGGTTTGGTGAGCTCATTAAGCCTTGAACTTCATAGACAAGTGCATCCAATCATGAGAAAAGGTATTTAAGGTGGCCAATTGCAAGTTGTTGTTCTCTTTGACTCTCCTCTGAAGAGTGGCAACATGAAAGCCTCAAAACAACTCTCAAATGACCTGAAAACAAAGATTGTTCAACATTATGGTTTAGGGGAAGGCTACAAAAAGCTATCGCAGAGATGTAAGCTGTCAGTGTCCACTGTGAGGAACATAGTGAGGAAATGGAAGACCACAGGCACAGTTCTTGTTAAGGCCAGAAGTGGCAGGCCAAGTAAAATATCGGAGAGGCAAAGGTGAAGGATGGTGAGAACGGTCAAAAACAGCCCACAGACCACCTCCAAAGACCTACAACATCATCTTGCTGCAGATGGTGTCACTGTGCATCGTTCAACAATTCAGCGCACTTTGCACAAGGAGAAGCTGTACGGCATGTTACTTTGAAGCCTTTTCTGCACACACGCCACAAACAGAGTCGCTTGAGGTATGCAAACGCACATTTGGACAAGCCAGCTTCATTTTTGAATAAGGTGCTGTGGACTGATGAAACAAAGATTGAGTTATTTGGTCATAACAAGGGGCGTTATGCATGGCGGCAAAAGAACACAGCGTTCCAAGAAAAACACTTGCTACCCACAGTAAAATTTGGTGGGGGTTCCATCATGCTGTTGTATGTCCTCCTCTGTTCCTCTGGTGATGTAGAGGTTAACCAAGGCCCTGTAGCCCCCAGTATCACTCCTACTTCCCAGGAGCTATCATTTGTTGACTTCTGTAACCGTAAAAGCATTGGCTTTTTGCATATTAACATCAGAAGCCTCCTCCATAAGTTTGAGTTATTCACTGCGTTAGCACACTCCGCCAACCCTGATGTTCTATCAGTGTCTGAATCCTGGCTTAGGAAGGCCACCAAAATCCTGAAATGTCCATCCCCAACTACAACATTTTCCATCTAGATAGAACTGCCAAAGGGGGTGGAGTTGTAATCTGCTGTAGAGATAGCCTGCAGAGCTCTATCATACTATCCAGGTCTGTGCCCAAACAGTTGTGCTTCTACTTCTAAAAATCCACCTTTCCAGAAATAATTCTCTAACTGTTGCCACTTGCTACAGACCCCCCTCAGCCCCCAGCTGTGCCCTGGACACCATATGTGAATTGATTGCCCCCCATCTATCCTCAGAGTTCGTACTGCTTGGTGACCTAAACTGGGATATGCTTAACACCCCGGCCATCCTACAATCCAAATTAGATAACCTCAATCTCACACAAATGATCAAGGAACCTACCAGGTACAACCCTAAATCCGTAAACATGGGCACCCTTATAGATATCATCCTGACTAACTTACCCTCTAAATACACCTCCGCTGACTTCAACCAGGATCTCAGCGATCACTGCCTTATTGCATGCGTCCGTAACGGGTCCATGGTCAAACGACCATCCCTCATCACTGTCAAACGCGCCCTAAAACACTTTAACGAGCAGGCCTTCCTAATTGACCTGGCCCAGGTATCCTGGATGGATATCGATCTCATTCCGTCAGTAGAGAATGCCTGGATGTTCTTTAAAAGTGCTTTCCTCTCAATCTTAAAGAAGCATGCCCCATTCAAAAAATGCAGAACTAAGAACATATATAACCCCTGGTTCTCCTCAGACTTGACTGCCCTTGACCAGCACAAAAACATCCTGTGGCGTACTGCATTAGCATTGAATTGCTCCCTCGATATGCAACTTTTCAGGGAAGTTAGGAACCAATATACACAAGCAGTTAGGAAAGCAAAGGCTAGCTTTTTCAAACAGAAATGTGCATCCTGTAGCACTAACTCCAAAAAGTTTTGGGACACTGTAAAGTCCATGGAGAATAAGAGCACCTCCTCCCAGCTGCCCACTGCACTGAGGCTAGGAAACAATATCACCACCGATAAATCTACAATAATCGAGAATTTCAACAAGCGTTTTGCTACGGCTGGCCATGCTCTCCACCTGGCTACCACTACCCCGGTCACCAGCTCTGCACCCTCCGCTGCAACTTGCCCCCCCCCCGCTTCTCCTTCACACAAATTCAGACAGCTGATGTTCTGAAAGAGCTACAAAATCTGGACCCCTACAAATCATCTGGGCTAGACAATCTGGACCCTTTCTTTCTAAAATTAGCCGCCGAAATTGTTGCAACCCCTATAGCCTGTTCATCCTCTCTTTCGTAACGTCTGAGATTCCCAGAGATTGGAAAGCTGCCGCGGTCATCCCCCTCTTCAAAGGGGGTGACACTCTAGTTCCAAACTGTTACAGACCTATATCCATCCTGCCTTGCCTTTCGAAAGTTTTTGAAAGCCAAGTTAACAAACAGATCACCGACCATTTCGAATCACACCGTACCTTCTCCGCTATGCAATCCGGTTTCCGAGCTGGTCATGGGTGCACCTCAGCCACGCTCAAGGTCCTAAACAATATTATAACCATGATCGATAATAGACAGTACTGTGCAGCCGTCTTCATCGACCTTGGCCAAGGCTTTCGACTCTGTCAACCACCGCATTCTTATTGGCAGACTAAATAGCCTTGGTTTCTCAAATGACTGCCTCGCCTGGTTCACCAACTATTTCTCAGATAGAGTTCAATGTGTCAAATCGGAGGGCCTGTTGTCTGGACCTATGGCAGTCTCTATGGGGGTGCCACAGGGTTAAATTCTTGGGCCGACTCTATTCTCTGTGTATATCAATCAAGCTCTTGCTGCTGGTGATTCTCAGATCCACCTCTACGCAGATGACACCATTTTGTATACATCTGGCCCTTCATTGGACACTGTGTTAACAAACCTCCAAACGAGCTTCAATGCCATACAACACTCCTTCCATAGCCTCCAACTGCTCTTAAACACAAGTAAAACTAAATGCATGCTCTTCAATCAAACGCTGCTGGCACCCGCCCACCCGACTAGAATCACTACTCTCGACGGGTCTGACCTAGAGTATGTGGACAACTACAAATACCTAGGTGTCTGGTTAGACTGTAAACTCTCCTTCCAGACTCACATTAAGCATCTCCAATCCAAAGTTAAATCCAGAATCGGCTTCCTATTTCGCAACAAAGCCTCCTTCACTCATGCTGCCAAAATGCCCTCGTAAAACTGACTATCCTACCGATCCTTGACTTCGGCGATGTCATTTACAAAATAGCCTCCAATACTCTACTCAGCAAATTGGATGTAGTCTATCACAGTGCCATCCGTTTTGTCACCAAAGCCCCATATACTACCCACCACTGTGACCTGTACGCTCTTATTGGCTGGTCCACACTACATATTCGTCGCCAAACCCACTGGCTCCAGGCCATCTGTAAATCACTGCTAGGCAAATCCCCGCCTTATCTTAGCTCATTGGTCACCATAGCAACACCCACCCGTAGTATGCGCTCCAGCAGGTATATCTCACTGGTCTTTCCCAAAGCCAACAACTCCTTTGGCCACCATTTCTTCCAGTTCTCTGCTGCCAATGACTGGAATGAACTGCAAAAATCTCTGAAGCTGGAGACTCTTATCTCCCTCACTAACTTTAATCATCTCTTGCACATCTATCATTCCAGTGTTAATACTAATTGTAATTATTTTGCACTATGTCCTATTTATTGCCTTACCTCCATAACTTGCTACATTTGCACACACTGTATATAGATTTTCTGTTGTATTTTTGACTTAATATGTTTTGTTTACCCCATATGTAACTCTGTTGTTGTTGTTTTTATCGCACTGCTTTGCTTTATCTTGGCCAGGTCGCAGTTGTAAATGAGAATTTGTTCTCAACTGGCTTACCTGGTTAAATAAAGGTGGGAAAAAATGAAAAATGAAATAAAATGCTGTGTGGCCAGTGCTGGTACTGGGAATCTTGTTAAAATTGAGGGTCGCATGGATTCCACTCAATATCAGCAGATTCTTGGGAATAATGTTGAAGAATCAGTCACAAAGTTGAAGTTACGCCGGGGCTGGATATTTCAACAAGACAACGACCCAAAACACTGCTCAAAATCTACCCGGGCATTTATGCAGAGGAACAAGTACAATGTTCTGGAATGGCCATCCCAGTCCCCAGACCTGAATATCATTGAGAATCTGTGGGATGATTTGAAGCGGGCTGTCCATGCTTGGCAACCATCAAACCTAACTGAAGTGGAGATGTTTTGTAAGGAGGAATGGTCAAAAATACCTTCATCCAGAATCCAGACACTCATTAGAGGCTATAGGAAGCGTCTAGAGGCTGTTATTTTAGCAACTACTAAATATTGATGTGATTTTTCTGTTGGGGTGCCCAAATTTATGCACCTGTCTAATTTCGTTTTGATGCATATTGCACATTTTCTGTTAATCCAATAAACCTCATTTCACTACTGAAATATTACTGTGTCCATCAGTTATTTGATAGATCAAAGTGAAATTGCTGATCCAAACACCCAATTATTTATAAATGGAAATCATGGAAATTGTCAGGGGTGCCCAAACTTTTTCATACGACTGTATTTTAACTGCTCTTGTTGTTTGTGTACATGGATTTTATAACGTTGTATGTTCTTTTTTCTCTCTGTCTCTGTCTCTGTCTCTGTCTCTGTCTCTGTCTCTGTCTCTCTGTCTCTGTCTCTGTCTCTCTGTCTCTCTGTCTCTCTGTCTCTCTGTCTCTGTCTTTCTCTCTGTCTTTCTCTGTCTCTGTCTCTGTCTCTCTCTCTGTCTCTCTCTCTCTCTCTCTCTCTCTCTCTCTCTCTCTCTCTCTCTCTCTCTCTCTCTCTCTCTCTCTCTCTCTCTCTCTCTCTCTCTCTCTCTCTCTCTCTCTCTCCTCACTAACAGAATGAGAAGCACCTCAGGCAGCAAAGTTAATAGAGTGTCTGATGTGTACTATTGTTTCTTACTGCTGTAAACTAATGAACAGTTGATCATATCTGAGCAGAACTACTACCCTGACTGGTGTCCTCAGCACCACAGGTTAAAACATCTGTATGTCTCTTATTAACATATTAATACTAGCCTATATTTAATTCCGGTAGCACTTATTTAACGGTACCTAAATTACTGGTATTAGGTACTTACTAATTCATGAAATTGTGTATTTACACATTAATAACCTACTTATTACTTATTTATTTCATTGGGATTCATTGAATCCATTTTAGTTCATTATTTGAAATCTCACTGTAACTCTTAGACGTTCTCCCAAATGGCATTTGAGACATAGCCTGACTCTTCTGAGGCCTCTACGTAGACTGTTCCACAACCTTTTAGAACCTCAGCCTCGGTTAAAAACAGAGTGTTTTAGGAGGGCATCAGTTCTCCATGAAATCCTGACCACTAGAAAGTCCTGTCTGTCTGTGACTCAGCCCCAGCAGTGGCACTGTTGCTCCAATCAGTGAAAGGCCTTTTGGATCTAGGATCACATGTTTTCACTTCTGAGGTAGAGAGGATAGTAGGGAATGAAGTATGCCACAAGGGATTCTCTCTCTCTCTCTCTATCCACTTTCTCTCTCTCTCCTCTCTCTCTCTCTCTCTCTCTTCTCTCTTCTCTCTCTCTCTCTCTCTCTCTCTCTCTCTCTCTCTCTCTCTCTCTCTCTCTCTTCTCTCTACTCTCTCTCTCTCTCTCTCTCTGTCTCTGTCTCTGTCTCTCTCTGCCGGGGTGTGGAGGGAGGGAGTGAGTGAGGACTCATTGTCCTGTGTCCGCCCTGGTGATGAGATGCTGGCTGTGTTCCTGTCTCTCTGGGCAGTGACTCCCCATGACTGACTTCAGCCTTGTGCTCATTTCTCAGATATTGCTGCTGAGTCTGCCTCTTAAACACACAGTGGCTCTGTTCGTCTCTGCGACGCCATGAAGGTGAATAACTCAAATCACATTATCTATAGGGTGTGATTCCAACATTATTTTTTCATTTTTTTTACTCAGGTGTAAAATTGCCTTCATTCTGATCTTTTAAAAAAAAATGGTTTCCCTTGTGCTTCAGAGTTAGAAAGTAATGTAGGAATAGCACCTTAGGCAGTTCTTCCAGACAAAGGTTTTCACATTGTTCCGTAGTTCCACTCAGCAAATTCAATTTATGGAACTGTATGGATGAAGCAAACATTAAAATTGAAAACTGCCCATTTATGAATGGAATTTATTTCGCATATAAACGTCCACCTCTTGCAGGTTGTTTCAAACATCAAATTTCGAAGTGTTTGGTTACTTCTCTGTATCGTTCCAAGGTTAAGTTTAGGCATTAACTCCAAATGGTTAAGGTAAGAGTTAAGGTTTGGGATAGGCTTAAAACTAAAATATCTGAAATATCAATGCCTTAGCAAAAACGAAGCCTACTTGAAGATAACAGCGCTCACTGTTGCCCCTAGTGGCTAATTTCCAGGTAATCTCCTGACGTCTTTTTATTTATTTATTTCATCACTGCTGCTGATTCCATGGACGTCACATTCACTTAGGAGTACACACACACATATGCACACACACACACACACACAAACACAAACACACACCGTGAGAGAGCAGTGATCAATACACAAATTTAGCCATCCAGGTGTCAGCCTAGCCCATTAGGTCCTGCTGCAGGTATCCTCCTCTGCAGTGTCCTCTCCCACTTTCTGAGATTACAGGGCTCTAGTATAATGACATATTACCTTTTGTTCTCATTTTGTTCGGTTCTGGATTCAGGGCTTTCTTTTGTAAAAAATCCCTACAAAGGACAACTTTGTCCCAACTGAACAGCATGATTGTTGCATTTCTTTACTCATCTAATTATTCTACTAAACGCTAACAGAAGGCCTGGGTTTTTCAGAAACCGTTTTATGCATTTGAGTGAAAATATGGCTCAAGATTCCTGGGTTGTAGTTTCAATCAAATAAGGAAGCTGCTCTGACATTGAGGGCTAGCCAAACACACCCACCAGCACATAACCATTGTGAAACAGCGCTTCGCAAACAGGAAGTGAGAGTGACAGAATAAGGAAATGGTGAAGGTCCATACTGAACCAGGGAATATCAGCTGCTTACTGTGGCATCGTGCAAAGAACTAAAAACATCTTGAAAACTGAATGCTGGTAAGAAGACAAATATTCAGTTTGGCCAAAGTTGTCAAAAAAATCACGTTTAATGACACAAGCAGATATATGGATCCATAATGGTACAGTGGAGGAGCAAATAAAAACACAGGCGCAAATCATCCCACAGATTCTCAATGATATTCAGGTCTGGGGACTGGGATGGCCATTCCAGAACATTGTACTTGTTCCTCTGCATAAATGCCCGGGTAGATTTTGAGCAGTGTTTTGGATCGTTGTCTTGTTGAAATATCCAGCCCCGGCATAACTTCAACTTTGTGACTGATTCTTCAACATTATTCCCAAGAATCTGCTGATATTGAGTGGAATCCATGCGACCCTCAACTTTAACAAGATTCCTAGTACCGGCACCTTTATTTAACCAGGTAAGCCAGTTGAGAACAAGTTCTCATTTACAACTGCGACCTGGCCAAGATAAAGCAAAGCAGTGCGATAAAAACAACAACACAGAGTTACATATGGGGTAAAACAAAACATATAAAGTCAAAAATACAACAGAAAATATATATACAGTGTGTGCAAATGTAGCAAGTTATGGAGGTAAGGCAATAAATACACAAATAAAAACTAAGTATTATATATAAGTCCATAGATCTAGATTTTATGGTACTGTTCTTTTATGGTACTGTTATTAGGTTATATTAGGTTATATTAAGTCTCACGGTATGAGGCTATGAAAAGCTATTTGGTACGAGGTCACTCCCCAGTTCTAAATATTCCCATGACGTCAACAGTCAGTCACCATGACCAGATGAAAGATAATATGATCCACTCCACTATCAGGCAGGGATAGGTGACGCACGCACACACACACGTGCACACGCACACACACACACACACACATACGTCTTCTTGCTTTTCAACCGTTACTCTGAAAAATGGTAACCCTGTTTTTAGTTTCCAGAAAATAACTGAAGCAGAGGTTCTAGCTGCCCTGTGTGCCATTGATACTAAGAAATCCTTAGGCGCTGACAATTTAGACCCGTACTTACTTAAGTGTGCTGCACCTATCATTGCTGGTTCAGTGACACACATTTTTTATCTAACATTAAGCACAGGAAATATCCCTAAGGTGTGGAAAGCAGCTTTTGTTCTGGCATTACATAAGGGAGGTGACGGTAGTGATTTGGATAACTATCGACCCATCTCTAGGCTCCCTTGTCTGGCAAAGATCCTATAATCTATAGTCAACAAACAGTTACAATCTTTTCTTTCTGTTAACAGTATTTTTTGCCCCAATCAATCTGTTTTTAGATCTAAACACAGTACCACATCGGCCACTATGCTTGTTGTAAATGATATTGCAAATGCCTTAGATGATAGAAAGCACTGTGCTGCGTTGTTTGTAGATTTGTCAAAAGCTTTTGACACTGTAGACCATGCTATCCTTTTGAGTAAGCTGTCATCTATAGGACTGGGCACTGATGCCTGTCGATGGTTTTATGACTATCTTAAAGATAGAACTCAGGCCGTCATGGTCGACGGGGTCAAGTCTGACCCCTTACAGTTACTTAAAGGGGTCCCTCAGGGTTCAAAAATCGGCCCACTATTGTTCTCACTTTATATAAACAACATTGGTGATGATGTCAGATATTGCAAATTCCATTTATATGCAGATGACACAGTGATGTACTCTATTGCTCCAACAGCGGACCAAGCTTTGATGCAGTTGGAGTCTGATTTTAGGATACTACAGGGGTCTCTTTTACAGCTTAAACTTGTTTTAAACGCTAAGAAAACAAATGTCATGTTTTTTTCTAGGTCTAAACTCTCAATTAGAAACACTTTTGTAATCACTAGCTTGGATGGTACTCAAATTAAACAGGTCTCTGCATATAAATACTTAGGGGTATGGTTAGATGATAGGCTTTCTTTTAAAAAACATGTTACTGAATTGGGAAAAAAGCTCAAATTCAAGATAGGGTTCCTTTACAGAAACAGGGCTTGTCTGTCCTCCGTAAATAAAAAACAAATTGTGCAGGCTACTTTTATGTCCGTTTTAGATTATGGTGATATTATCTATATGCATGCAGCGGCAAACACATTAAAACCACTGGATGCTATTTACCATTGTGCACTCAGGTTTATCACGGGTGATAGTTACAAAACTCATCACTGTATCCTATATCAACATGTGGGTTGGGCCTCTCTATCTGTGAGGCGAGAGCAACATGCTCTCTTGTTTATTTATAAAGCACTTCTTTTAAAACTACCTCTATATATATCATCATTAATTTCCATTAGATATACTAATTTTAAAACCAGATCACAGATGTGGATTACATTAGAGACTCCTGTGGTCTCCACAGAGTTGGGTAGGACTGCCTTAGAGACTCCTGTGGTCTCCACAGAGTTGGGTAGGACTGCCTTAGAGACTCCTGTGGTCTCCACAGAGTTGGGTAGGACTGCCTTAGAGACTCCTGTGGTCTCCACAGAGTTGGGTAGGACTGCCTTAGAGACTCCTGTGGTCTCCCCAGAGTTGGGTAGGACTGCCTTAGAGACTCCTGTGGTCTCCCCAGAGTTGGGTAGGACTGCTTTCAGTTCCTTTGCACCTTATTTATGGAACAAACTGCAGATCCAACTGAAGTTAGACACTCTGGTGTCCCTTGCCCATTTTAAAAATGTTATGGAGGATCAATATGATGTTGTCTGTGATTGTTTCTGTTGAATTGTGTTTTTGTTTTGTATGTTTGAAATGTTCTTGTCTGTATGTCTAAAACTGTACATGTCAACATGTTTACACAGGGCACAGCCGTAAAAGAGATCCAGGTCTCAGTCTGTTTTTCCCTGTTAAAATAAAGTAAAAAAATAAAAATAAAAAATACAGTGGCTTGCAAAAGTATTCACCCCTCTTGGCATTTTTCCTATTTTGTTGCCTTACAACCTGGAATTAAAAAATATATTTTTTTTTTGGGGGGGGGGGGGTTGTATCATTTGATTTACACAACATGCCTACCAATTTGAAGATGCAAAATATTTTTTTTTGTGAAACAAACAAGAAATAAGACAAAAAAACTGAAAACTTGAGCGTGCATAACTATTCACCACCCCAAAGTCAATACTTTGTAGAGCCACCTTTTGCAACAATTACAGCTGCAAGTCTCTTGGGGTATGTCTCTATAAGCTTGGCACATCTAGCAACTGGGATTTTTCCCATTCTTCAAGGCAAAACTGCTCCAGCTCCTTCAAGTTGGATGTGTTCCACTGGTGTACAGCAATCTTTAAGTCATACCACAGATTCTCAATTGGATTGAGGTCTGGGCTTTGACTAGGCCATTCAGAGATATTTAAATGTTTCCCCTTAAACCACTTGAGTGTTGCTTTAGCAGTATGCTTAGGGTCATTGTCCTGCTGGAAGGTGAACCCCCGTCCCAGTCTGAAATCTCTGGAAGACTGAAACAGGTTTCCCTCAAGAATTTCCCTTTATTTAGCGCCATCCATCATTCCTTCAATTCTGACCAGTTTCCCAGTCCCTGCCGATGAAAAACATCCCCACAGCATGATGCTGCCACCACCATGCTTCACTGTGGGGATGGTGTTCTCGGGGTGATGAGAGGTGTTGAGTTTGCGCCAGACATAGCGTTTTCCTTGATGGCCAAAAACCTCAATTTTAGTCTCATCTGACCAGAGTACCTTCTTCAATATGTTTGGGGAGTCTCTCACATGCCTTTTTGCGAACACCAAATGTGTTTGCTTATTTTTTTCTTTAAGTAATGGCTTTTTTTCTGGCCACTCTTCCGTAAAGCCCAGCTCTGTGGTGTACGGCTTAAAGTGGTCCTATGGACAGATACTCCAATCTCCGCGGTGGAGCTTAGCAGCTGCTTCAGGGTTATCTTTGGTGCCTTTGTTGCCTCTCTGATTAATGCCCTGCGTGCCTGGTCCGTGAGTTGGCATGTTTGTTGTGGTGCCATATTCTTTCAATTTTTTAATAATGGATTTATTGGTGCTCCGTGGGATGTTCAAAGTTTCTGATATTTTTTTATAAGCCAACCCTGATCTGTACTTCTCCACCACTTTGTCCCTGACCTGTTTGGAGAGCTCCTTCATGATGCCGCTTGCTTGGTGGTGCCCCTTGCTTAGTGTTGTTGCAGACTCTGGGGCCTTTCAGAACAGGTGTATATATACTGAGATCATGTGACAGATCATGTGATACTTAGATTGCACACAGGTGGACTTTATTTATATTATAATAGTGGTCCTCTGTAGCTCAGCTGGTAGAGCACGGCGCTTGTAACGCCAAGGTAGTGGGTTCGATCCCCGGGACCACCCATACACAAAAATGTATGCACGCATGACTGTAAGTCGCTTTGGATAAAAGCGTCTGCTAAATGGCATATTATTATTATTTACATTTAGGTAATTTAGCAGATGCTCTTATCCAGAGCGACTTACAGTTAGTGAATACATACATGTTTTTTTAGTTTTTTTTTTTATACTGCATACATGTTTTTTTTGTATGTTTTTTTTAAATACTGGCCCCCCGTGGGAAACGAACACACATCCCTGCCGGCCAAACCATCCCCTACCTTGGACGACGCTGGACCAATTGTGCGCCGCCCATGGGTTATTTTCTTAATTTCACTTCACCAATTTGGACTATTTTTTGTATGTCCATTATATGAAATCCAAATAAAAATCCATTTAAATTACAGGTTGTAATGGAACAAAATATGAAAAATGCCAAGGGGGATGAATACTTTTGCAAGGCACTGTAGTGCACAAGCATACACACACACCAACTCTCACACACACACTGTACACGTCATTTATAATGGGAGCGAGGAGCTATTTCTCTAGGTGACAGTGTACAGCCAAGTATTGCAGCGTAGAAGCTGTTTAGACTCATGCAACATAATAACTCAAACAAAAAATAGGCAATATCTGTGCAAAAGATCTGTACATGCTATGAAACAAATCAGAATGTCCTGTTTTGCTTATGTTTTAGTCTCTAGGGAAAAGTATATTACTAATAGAATTAAACTGTTTTCTGCTCAGTGTGGGTCTATTATATGGGATATACTATCATGGTAGTATGGTATTGTAGAAGGATGGGGTGACTATCATGGTAGTATGGTATTGTAGAAGGATGGGGTGACTATCATCGTAGTATGGTATTGTAGAAGGATGGGGTGACTATCATCGTAGTATGGTATTGTAGAAGGATGGGGGGAATATCATCGTAGTATGGTATTGTAGAAGGATGGGGTGACTATCAAGGTAGTATGGTATTGTAGAAGAATGGGGTGACTATCATAGTAGTATTGTATTGTAGAAGGATGGGGTGACTATCAAGGTAGTATGGTGTTGTAGAAGGAGGGTGACTATCAAGGTAATATGGTATTGTAGAAGGGTGGGGTGACAGTCATGGTAGTATGGTATTGTATTCGACTGAAACTACAACCCAGGAAACTTGAGCCATATTTTCACTCAAATGCATAAAACGGTTTCTGAGAAACCCAGGCCTTCTGTTAGCATTTAGTAGAATACTTAGAGGAGTAAAGAAATGCAACTATCATGCTGTTCATGTATTGTAGAAGGATGGGGTGACTATCATAGTAGTATGGTAATATAGAAGGATGGGGTGACTATCATAGTAGTATGGTATTGTAGAAGGATGGTGTGACTATCATAGTAGTATTGTATTGTAGAAGGATGGGGTGACTATCATAGTAGTATGGTATTGTAGAAGGATGGGGTGACTATCATAGTAGTATTGTATTGTAGAAGGATGGGGTGACTATCAAGGTAGTATGGTATTGTAGAAGGATGGGGTGACTATCATAGTAGTATTGTATTGTAGAAGGATGGGGTGACTATCAAGGTAGTATGGTGTTGTAGAAGGAGGGTGACTATCAAGGTAATATGGTATT
The DNA here is from genome assembly GCA_902810595.1 of Coregonus sp. 'balchen'. Taxonomy (NCBI): domain Eukaryota; kingdom Metazoa; phylum Chordata; class Actinopteri; order Salmoniformes; family Salmonidae; genus Coregonus; species Coregonus sp. 'balchen'. The sequence goes on from LR778269.1 coordinate 6,869,949, forward strand.
GTAGAAGGGTGGGGTGACAGTCATGGTAGTATGGTATTGTATTCGACTGAAACTACAACCCAGGAAACTTGAGCCATATTTTCACTCAAATGCATAAAACGGTTTCTGAGAAACCCAGGCCTTCTGTTAGCATTTAGTAGAATACTTAGAGGAGTAAAGAAATGCAACTATCATGCTGTTCATGTATTGTAGAAGGATGGGGTGACTATCATAGTAGTATGGTAATATAGAAGGATGGGGTGACTATCATAGTAGTATGGTATTGTAGAAGGATGGGGTGACTATCATAGTAGTATTGTATTGTAGAAGGATGGGGTGACTATCATAGTAGTATTGTATTGTAGAAGGATGGGGTGACTATCTAGTAGTATGGTATTGTAGAAGGATGGGGTGACTATCATAGTAGTATGGTATTGTAGAAGGATGGGGTGACTATCTAGTAGTATGGTATTGTAGAAGGATGGTGACTATCATAGTATTATGGTATTGTAGAAGGATGGGGTGACTATCATAGTAGGATGGTATTGTAGAAGGATGGGGTGACTGTCATGGTAGTATGGTATTGTAGAAGGATGGGGTGACTATCATGGTAGTATGGTATTGTAGAAGGATGGGGTGACTATCAAGGTAGTATGGTGTTGTAGAAGGAGGGTGACTATCAAGGTAATATGGTATTGTAGAAGGGTGGGGTGACAGTCATGGTAGTATGGTATTGTATTCGACTGAAACTACAACCCAGGAAACTTGAGCCATATTTTCACTCAAATGCATAAAACGGTTTCTGAGAAACCCAGGCCTTCTGTTAGCATTTAGTAGAATACTTAGAGGAGTAAAGAAATGCAACTATCATGCTGTTCATGTATTGTAGAAGGATGGGGTGACTATCATAGTAGTATGGTAATATAGAAGGATGGGGTGACTATCATAGTAGTATGGTATTGTAGAAGGATGGTGTGACTATCATAGTAGTATTGTATTGTAGAAGGATGGGGTGACTATCATAGTAGTATGGTATTGTAGAAGGATGGGGTGACTATCATAGTAGTATTGTATTGTAGAAGGATGGGGTGACTATCATAGTAGTATTGTATTGTAGAAGGATGGGGTGACTATCTAGTAGTATGGTATTGTAGAAGGATGGGGTGACTATCATAGTAGTATGGTATTGTAGAAGGATGGGGTGACTATCTAGTAGTATGGTATTGTAGAAGGATGGTGACTATCATAGTATTATGGTATTGTAGAAGGATGGGGTGACTATCATAGTAGGATGGTATTGTAGAAGGATGGGGTGACTGTCATGGTAGTATGGTATTGTAGAAGGATGGGGTGACTATCATGGTAGTATGGTATTGTAGAAGGATGTGGTGACTATCTAGTAGTATGGTATTGTAGAAGGATGGGGTGACTATCATAGTAGTATGGTATTGTAGAAGGATGGGGTGACTATCATATTAGTATGGTATTGTAGAAGGATGGGGTGACTATCATAGTAGTATGGTATTGTAGAAGGATGGGGTGACTATCATAGTAGTATGGCATTGTAGAAGGAGGTTGACTATCATAGTAGTATGGCATTGTAGAAGGATGGGGTGACTATCATAGTAGTATGGCATTGTAGAAGGAGGTTGACTATCATAGTAGTATGGTATTGTAGAAGGATGGGGTGAATATCATATTAGTATGGTATTGTAGAAGGATGGTGACTATCATGGTAGTATGGTATTGTACATCTGGCCCTTCATTGGACACTGTGTTAACAAACCTCCAAACGAGCTTCAATGCCATACAACACTCCTTCAGTAGCCTCCAACTGCTCTTAAACACTAGTAAAACTAAATACATGCTCTTCAATCGAACGCTGCTGGCACCCGCCCACCCGACTAGAATCACCACTCTCGACAGGTCTGACCTAGAGTATGTGGACAACTACAAATACCTAGGTGTCTGGTTAGACTGTAAACTCTCCTTCCAGACTCACATTGAGAATCTCCAATCCAAAGTTAAATCTAGAATCTGCTTCCTATTTCGCAACAAAGCCTCCTTCACTCATGCTGCCAAACATACCCTCGTAAAACTGACTATCCTACCGATCCTTGACTTCGGCGATGTCATTTACAAAATAGCCTCCAACACTCTACTCAGCAAATTGGATGTAGTCTATCACAGTGCCATCCGTTTTGTCTCCAAAGCCCCATACACTACCCACCACTGTGACCTGTACGCTCTTGTTGGCTGGTCCTCACTACATGTTCGTCGTCAAACCCACTGGCTCCAGGCCATCTATAAATCACTGCTAGGCAAATCCCCGCCTTATCTTAGCTCATTGGTCACCATAGCAGCACCTACCCATAGTCTGCGCTCCAGCAGGTATATCTCACTGGTCATTCCCAAAGCCAACACCTCCTTTGGCCGCATTCCTTCCAGTTCTCTGCTGCCAATGACTGGAACGAATTGCAAAAATCTCTGAAGCTGGAGACTCTTATCTCCCTCACTAACTTTAAGCATCAGTTGTCAGAGCACCTTACCGATCACTGCACATGTACACAGCCCATCTGAAATTAGCCCACCCAACTACCTCATCCCTATATTGTTATTTATTTTGCTCTTTTGCACCCCAGTATCTCTATTTGCACATAATCTCTTGCACATCTAGCATTCCAGTGTTAATACTAATTGTAATTATTTTGCACTATAGCCTATTTATTGCCTTACCTCCATAACTTGCTACATTTGCACACACTGTATATATATTTTCTGTTGTATTTTATGAACTTATGTTTTTTTTACCCCATATGTAACTCTGTGTTGTTGTTTTTATCGCACTGCTTTGCTTTATCTTGGCCAGGTCGCAGTTGTAAATGAGAACTTGTTCTCAACTGGCTTACCTGGTTAAATAAAGGTGAAATAAAAAAATAAAAAAATAAAAAAATATTGTAGAAGGAGGGTGACTATAATGGTAGTATGGTATTGTAGAAGGAGGGTGACTATCATGGTAGTATGGTGACAGATGTCCTTTGACACTAGGCTATCTTATTTTTGCATCAAGATGCCTGTTTTTAAAAGTGACTCCTTCATGAATTACCACCCCCCCCAAAAACATACAAACATACCACCCCCCCAAAAATCATACATTGTGAACGGACGATAAGTACTGCTTCCTCACATCTCATATTCCCTGCCTTAACCAAGGAGATAAAAAAGAGAGAAATATGGAAAAACCTGTGGAAAGAATCAGGCCAAGTCTGCTCTGGGATTTCTTCAGCATAACTCCTACATTGTCATAAGCTAGAAAACCCATATTCAAACTTCAATGTGAATAATCGAAACCACACCATGAGAAGATTGAATTTTAAACCCCTTTTGTATACACATTGAACAAACTTTGAAAAGAGTTTGCACACAAGTACACACACAGTCTCACGCACACGCAAACACACACACACACACACTGTAGATTACTTATTGAGCGAGTATCTATTTCTCTAGACGTTCTTTGGTAAAAACTGAAGTTTCAAAATGTGGTTTGAAATCGTATTTTCCCTCAAGACTGCTGGTGTTAAATAGAACCCAACTGAGGTCTGGGAGTGCTTTTTGTTTTTCACTCTGTGGTGAAACAAAGTAACAGCGTGTGAAGTTGCCCGATAACTGTTGTGCTTTAAATGACATTTAATTATATTATTTATTTATTCTTGCAGGCTTTCAGGTATATTGACTCAGAGTGAGTGCCTTATTCACGGGTGTCATATTTCTCAAATTTAGTTTGAATAAATTAGGAGTACACATTTTTAAGTCCATTTTGGTGTTGTTCTTTATTCTTTAGTTATGATAACTTAAATAATGGTTAATTGTTTGCCAGAGACCATATTATAAAATGTGAATATGACGTTTTCATGCTGTTTTCTATATTATATAAAATGTGAATATGACGTTTGCATTCTGTTTTGCTGTATAAGCTACTGACCAAAGCGTACATTTCTTTGATTTTTGTTTTGAAACAAGCTTGTTGCATTACTCAAATAATGAAATAAAAGTTTATAAGGATGGGGCTTGTTGCATTTCTCAAATAATGAAATAAAAGTTTATAAGGATGGGGCTTGTTGCATTTCTCAAATAATGAAATAAAAGTTCATAAGGATGGGGCTTGTTGCATTTCTCAAATAATGAAATCAAACTTTACTCTGCGATGATAGACATATTTTCTTTAGTCGAAAAATCATCACAGTTCCAACAAACCACAATATTGTGGTTATTCAGATTTCCAAGACCAAGTGTAGATGATATCATTATTTGCAGACTGAAATGAAGATTTAGGCCTATACACCATGATAACCCACTTTAATTGATCCTATAATCTCACAATGGCCTTATTGATTAGGTTGTGCTGAGTTACTCTATTCTTTTAAGTTCTCAAATCAAATCAAATGTTATTTGTCACAAGCGCCGAATACAACAGGTGTAGACCTCAACCAAAAATGCAGCTCAAGAAATAGAGTTAAGAAAGTATTTACTAAATAACCTAAAGTAAAAAATAAAATAAAAAGTAACACAATAAAATAACAATACAGAGGCTATATACAGGGGGTACCGGTACCGAGTCAATGTGCTGGGGTACAGGTTAGTCGAGGTAATTTGTACATGTAGGTAGGGGTAAAGTGACTATACATAGATAATAAACAGCGAGTAGCAGCAGTGTAAAAACAAAGGGTTCTAGATTCTAGAAGGCTTAAAGGCTGCTCTATATTTCACCCTCTATAACCTCTATACTCATAATGTTAACACTACTAGAAGTGAAGAGTTTATATTCGAAGGGTTTACAGGGATAAAAAATATATGACTTTGTCTTCAAAGAAAAAGTGGCTCTTACGTGCTGTGGGTTAAGCCTCTACATGCACACAACACGCCACACTTGAAATAAATATAAATACTATTATAAGACGGGGAGATCGAGCCCCAGATGCTGATTGGCTGAAAGCTGTGGCATTAACAAATAGTGTATTTGTTAATGCATTCAAAACATTATTATTATTATTATTATTATTATTGTTAATATTATTATTTATTATTATTATGATTATTATGATGAAAAATCATTTATCTCAAAGCTTTCACTTTCACTTCAATGTTCATGTGCAACCTAGCATGAATTCCACTTTTTGTATTTACAATCTATAAACAAAATGAACTTTATGCATGTCAAAATGACATCATCTATAACATTTATTATCAAATGTGTTATTTTATGTTTGTCACTGAGAGGAAAAGGGTATTAATATACATTTCACAGCTGCAGTAAACTTTTAGACAACGTGTAGACTTTTTCACATCTCCCGTCACACTTTATGCATGCCTTTATCTCCTAATGGGCTTTAGTTCAGAAATATAATGTACAACTGCAGTAAGTTCCCCACTGAATATTACATTTCATGGATTTGAATTACCCTTATGGGTTACTTTGCTATCATTCATAATCTCCTGGGGGGATTCCCACACTGTGCTCCTCAAATGTCTGTCTGTGGCATAATTGTTATTTTCAACAGTTCATGCAGCCCCAGTTTTGTCTTCTGTGACATGTTTGTAAGTGTACACTCAAACCCTGCTAGAGATGCTAAACGTCAGGCTGTTGAGGGGATGTGGAAACCCTGTCCACTGGAACAAATCAGATTGATCATGTGGTTTTAATGAAGAGGCAATAAGAGGGGGTATATTTAAGCAATAAGGCCCGACGGGTGTGGTATATGGCCAATAAACCACAGCTAAGGGCTGTTCTTACGCATGACGTAACGCAGAGTGCCTGGATACAGCCCTTAGCCATGATATATTGGTAATATACCACAAACCCCTGAGGTGCCTTATTGCTATTATTAACAGGTTAACAATGGTATTAGAAAAGTAAACAAGTAGTTTTGCGTCATGCCCGTGGTATATTGTCTCATAAACGACAGCTTTCAGACAATCAGCATCCGGGGCTCGAACTCCCCGTCTTATAATAGTATTTATATTTATTTCAAGTGTGGCGTGTTGTGTGCATGTAGAGGCTTAACCCACAGCACGTAAGAGCCACTTTTTCTTTGAAGACAAAGTCATATATTTTTTATCCCTGTAAACCCTTCGAATATAAACTCTTCACTTCTAGTAGTGTTAACATTATGAGTATAGAGGTTATAGAGGGTGAAATATAGAGCAGCCTTTAAGCCTTCTAGAATCTAGAACCCTTTGTTTTTACACTGCTGCTACTCGCTGTTTATTATCTATGTATAGTCACTTTACCCCTACCTACATGTACAAATTACCTCGACTAACCTGTACCCCCGCACATTGACTCGGTACCGGTACCCCCTGTATATAGCCTCGTTATTGTTATTTTATTGTGTTACTTTTTATTTTATTTTTTACTTTAGGTTATTTAGTAAATACTTTCTTAACTCTATTTCTTGAGCTGCATTTTTGGTTGAGGTCTACACCTGTTGAATTCGGCGCTTGTGACAAATAACATTTGATTTGATTTGAGAACTTAAAAGAATAGAGTAACTCAGCACAACCTAATCAATAAGGCCATTGTGAGATTATAGGATCAATTAAAGTGGGTTATCATGGTGTATAGGCCTAAATCTTCATTTCAGTCTGCAAATAATGATATCATCTACACTTGGTCTTGGAAATCTGAATAACCACAATATTGTGGTTTGTTGGAACTGTGATGATTTTTCGACTAAAGAAAACATGTCTATCATCGCAGAGTAAAGTTTTGGAACTTTATGTCATAACAATATAGTATACCCATATAGTATACCCATATAGTATACCAATATAGTATACCCATATAGTATACCCATATAGTATACCCATATAGTATACCCATATAGTATACCCATATAGTATACCCATATAGTATACCCATATAGTATACCAATATAGTATACCCATATAGTATACCAATATAGTATACCCATATAGTATACCCATATAGTATACCCATATAGTATACCCATATAGTATACCCATATAGTATACCAATATAGTATACCCATATAGTATACCAATATAGTATACCCATATAGTATACCAATATAGTATACCCATATAGTATACCCATATAGTATACCAATATAGTATACCCATATAGTATACCAATATAGTATACCCATATAGTATACCAATATAGTATACCCATATAGTATACCAATATAGTATACCCATATAGTATACCAATATAGTATACCCATATAGTATACCCATATAGTATACCCATATAGTATACCCATATAGTATACCCATATAGTATACCCATATAGTATACCCATATAGTATACCAATATAGTATACCCATATAGTATACCAATATAGTATACCCATATAGTATACCAATATAGTATACCCATATAGTATACCCATATAGTATACCCATATAGTATACCAATATAGTATACCAATATAGTATACCCATATAGTATACCCATACCATAACTCAGAAATAGCCAGGTCTAATGAACATACCATATTTTGTATTAGACACTGGATAAAATAAGATTGACAGATTGCCATCAGTTTCCTTATTATCTGTAACATACTTAGATTCACACTAAGCCAACAATAAGCCAAACACATACAATTATAGGAATCGTATATGATGAATATTAGATCATTTAAGATGAACTGGATAAAGTGTTCACTTGTTATCATTGCGTTATGGCTTGGTGCTGGGGAGTGAAGAGCAGGGATGCTCCTGTCCCTTTAAGAACGAGCCGTCTGGGGTGGTGCTTTCCTCCGCAAAGGCTTCTTGATATTAATAGTGTTGGTGTCTTCAAACTGACGTAATGCTTGGAGTCTGAGGTCCTGTCAAGCGATAACATTTCTGATAAAGAACTGAGATCACTGCAAACTAACCCTCCTTTTCCATCCAGACTCAGGCGTTTTAAATATTATACACAGTCACCCTGATTCCACGTGCACAGGCGAGATTCGAAATCTTATATCCCCTCTAACAAAAAAATAATAATAGCCTACCCCGAGATCTACAAACAAACAACACAAAGACGGTTTATGGCTTACGCCAAAGCTCCACCATCTTTCAGACTGCAAAGACTATTGCAATTTAATCAACAGGTAAGGACAAAGCGAATCAATGCACGTTAGTAGTACGGAAGCGAGCAATTAGATGTGAATCTACAGTAGTACCAGAATGCTGATCGCTTTTAGCGAATGTTATGTAAGAGCTAAGGGATTTCATGAATCGGTTGTGAGCTACTTTGCTGTGAAAAAAACAGCAGTGCTTCTCGGATTTCACATGGCATTTAGGTTTTGTTGGGTCAAACGCATGAGAAATTGAAATTGGCTACTTGCTAGAAGCAGAGGGGGTCACGTATTGAGAAGGAAGAATAACATGAGTTCCAGTAGGTTTGTGGCTTACTTTTTCCTTGCCATTTCATTTAATACTTTGATTTCAGGGTGTTGTAGCATTCGTTTAATTATTGTAAAAGCGCGACGCATTCTAGATAGGTGTTGGGGATAGAATAGAGCTATGGTTTTGAGAATATCTGTGACAATCTAATTTTATGCCTGCACACACACACACACACACACACACTAATAAGACGATGATTTTATTTGGCGCATCGTGTGTTTCTGTTTTCATTGTTCGTAAAGAGAGCGCATGGTAGAGGTTATATTAAGTTACAATGTAGCCTAATTTATTGGGTTTCTGAAACGTTGTATTTATTTCGAAGTGTATTGTTTAAGTTTAATGATTAATGTCGAGAACTGAACAACGTTTTCCACTCAATTTATAAAACTTTCCGTAACTGTGATGTTCCTCAAAGATAAGAAAACGCGTAGGCATGGCAACACACTTGGGTCTGGAGAATATTTCAACTAACTACAATGAATGAGGCACAGTTAGGTTAGTTAAAATGCAAATTAAAGATATTTCCCCAGTAACCTATTTTCTAAACTTTCCACATTGTATTCGTATGCGGTCGAAGTTTTGGTTGTTAGAATGTTCAAGTCGTGTTGTGATTTTGTTACAAACAAGTGTAACAAAGTGCTGGGAACTTTATCAATGACTGATCACTGGTTCATTATTAAAATGTCAGTATAGCAGGCCACTTGGAAAAGTGAGTAATTTCCATCTTCTTATCCATGTGGAGGGGATTAGGCTATATCTCAAAGGAGATGACACTGAGGTGCAATGTGTGTGCGTGTCTGTGGAACTCAGAAAGTTTAGACTAGCATGACTGGGCATCGTGATGAAGCAGCTCACTTTGCAGAAACTTAACTTAGCTTTTCATAATGTTATGATAAAGTGTTATAAAGATAATATATTTCTACCATTGTGATACCTGCTTCATTGGTTTAGTGAGGAGGTGAGGTAGTTTGGTTTGCTACTCTGCTGTTGGGGCAAAGTGCTGCTTTCAGAGGCATGTAAAACTTTCTTACTAGTTGTGCAAAACAGTTACACCATACTCTCAGTGTGTGTATAAACTTGATAGTTACATTGTAACCATGGACACTGTAGCAAATAACCTCCTAAAGGTCTGGACTTTTTCAAAGCATAACATTTTACTTTTAGACAATGTTTCTGTCTATCTAAACGTACTATTTTTCAGTTGGTAAGAAATATATATAAATGTATTTTATCTGAGCACAACTCGAAATCACCAGCTTTTCAGCTTCACCTAAACTTGGTTTGTAGTTACATTGTTATGACGAAATGTATATATTTTTTTTAACATTACACAACATTCCCATGTTGGTTCCAGTAGATGCTTCGTACTCTTTCCTGTAAACTGTGAAACCAACCAACCAGCCTACATGGCAACATGTGTCAGGAAATGTCACTGCTTCTGTCTACAAAAGCCCTTTTGTCAGTGAAAGTTTTTTAATGACGTGGCCAAAGCAAATCAAAGCTTTCCATCATTCGAAGAGGGTAGAGAGGTTAAGTTAAAACATAGTCTCAACAATGTATAACAATAGGATAGTTATTGTATTGGCTACCTGTATGTCTCTACACCAATTATTTATGTCGTGCATATTCATAACAACTTAATAGTGACAACACACACATGCATAAATTGTAATTGTTATACATAATATACATCAAAACATCTGGCCCGCAAAAATCCACTTCTCAAAGTCAACTTTGTCCTCACTGTAGCCTTGTACGTACTACTGAATCTGATTGATACATGAAGCACTTCGCAAATCCTTAATTAGGTTGACACTGTACGTATGTTTTGTCACAATAATCCATCGATATGAGCAGCCTCTCTTTAGCCTCATTTTCTTAGACAATTTTAGTTTAGCTTTTTAGTAATTTAGAGGATTATGGAAAATAAAAAAGACTTAACATCAGTATTCTGTAGTCTTTACTATGCTATATACAGGGAGGGCTTCTTTCAAAAGTGATAGAAAATATCCAAATGGTTTAGTTTGATAAGAGCTGTTTGAAGTGACTGCTGAATTGTGGTAAGGTATATTTGAAATGTAAATAGTTTCCAATCTGTGAGTTTTTTAAAAGTTGGGCTGCAGTAGATCAGCTCTGTATAGGTAGGAGCTTTATGGCTGACAGATGAATTTGGGTCTCGTCGTTAGGATAAAGCAGCAACGGGGGGGGGGGGGGGGGGGGGGGGGGGGGGTTTGCATTTGATATACATGGCTTTAGAGTTTGCACAACTTCTTCTAGGGTGATTTTTTTCCAGAATCGCTGTGAGGCCAGCCTCTCACTTTGCAGTGTCTCTTTGTACCACATTCCAAATGTAGGTGCTGCTGAATAATGTGTTATTAATGAAAAGGTACATCTTTTGAAGCCTCATGAAATAAAAAAAAGTTATGTGTAATATAAAAACTGCCAATGTCTTAAATCCTAAAGGACATGAGAGCAGATTAAACACATCTATGGCTCCCTGAAAAATTGTAGACATCGAAGATCCTAATGTAATTTGAGACGTAGGCTATTACAGAAATTAGGTAAAATTGTGATACATTTATTGATGAAGACTTATATTTGTTTTGTCGACTCAGGCACCCTTCATTGCCATTCAGCAAAGTTGTGTATTTTTCTGGAGGCGGTTGTATCTCAGTGAAAACATATTGAAAAACGAAAATCAGCCTTAGACATACTGTATAACATCTGTATAGTCATTTCTGACCGTTGTCTAGGAAACCCCCCTGATATATGATGTACTTAAATAGACACAAATAAAGGCCTGCTCACATATATTTTCTCACTTTGAATGTTGTTTTTGCTTTTAAAACATAAAGCGCTCTATGGAACACACTGGTCTACTGTCTCTTTAAATATTCAGTTGAATGCTTTTGCAAGTGGCTAGACACCTTCCTGGTGGTTTGATACATGCAACAAGGAGAGGCAGGAAACTTTCGATTTTCTTTAACCATCTGACATAATTCTTACGTTTACTTTGAGAGGACAGACAGCAGTAATTGGTAGCCTTAAACACTTGTAATAACACCTTAGATTCACCCTGGCAAGCAAATATACTGAACAAAAATATAAACGCAACATGGAACAATTTCAAAGATTTTACTGAGTTACAGTTCATATAAGGAAATAGTCAATTGAAATACGTTCATTAGGCTCTAATCTATGGATTTCGCATGACTGGGAATAAAAATATGCATCTATTGGTCACACATACCTTAAACAAAAAGGTTGAGGCGTGGATCAGAAAACCAGTCAGTATCTGGTGTGACCAACATTTGCCTCATGCAGCGCGACACATCTCCTTCAAATAGAGTTGATCAGGCTGTTGATTGTGGCACGTGGAATGTTGTCCCACTCCTCTTCAATGGCTGAGCGAAGTTGCTGGATATTGGCGGGAACTGGAACACGCTGTCGTACACCTCGATCCAGAGCATCCGAAACATGTTCAATGGGTGACATGTCTGGTGAGTATGCAGGCCATGGTAGAACTGGGACATTTTCAGCTTCCAGGAATTGTGTACAGATCCTTGCGATTATCATGCTAAAACATGAGGTGATGTCGGCGGATGAATGGCACGACAATGGGCCTCAGGATCTCGTCACGGTATCTCTGTGCATTCAAATTGCCATTGATAAAATGCAATTGTGTTCGTTGTCCGTAGCTTATGCCTGCCCATACCATAACCCCACCGCCACCATGGGGCACTCTGTTCACAACGTTGACATCAGCAAACCGCTTGCCCACACGACACCATACATGTGGTCTGCAGGCTGGTTGGACGTACTGCCAAATTCTAAAAAACGACGTTGGAGGGCGGCTTATGGTAGAGAAATGAACATTAAATTCTCTGGCAACAGCTCTGGTGGACATTCCTGCAGTCAGCATGCCAATTGCATCTGTGGCATTGTGTTGTGTGGATTATCTTATAATAATAATAATAATATGCCATTTAGCAGACGCTTTTATCCAAAGCGACTTACAGTCATGCGTGCATACATTTTTTTTTTGTGTGTATGGGTGGTCCCGGGGGATCGAACCCACTACCTTGGCGTTACAAGCGCCGTGCTCTACCAGGATCTTGGCAAAGGAGTAAGGCTCACTAACAGGGATGTAAACAAATTTGTGCACAAAATTTGAGAAGAATAAGCTTTCTGTGCATATGAAACATTTCTGGGATCTTTTATTTCAGCTAATGAGACATGGGACCAACACTTTACATGTTGCGTTTATATTTTTGTTCAGTATATTTTGTTTTCCAGATTTGTGGGAAAATGGGCCCAGGGTTAGAGTAGCATACAATAGTTGTTGATACAGCTACTTTATATATATATATATATATATATATATATATATATATATATATATATATATATATATATATATATATATACACACTTTTTTTTTTTTAAGCCCTTCCCACTGTCAGTTGCTGATCCAAGACCTGTAACAGTTCATGTATTTCACACAACTGTTGCATTTAACAGATTTTTTCCCCCCATATATTCTGAATAACAGGCTCTGAAAGGGCTAGAAAGTAGGCCTTGTTCTTGAGGCTAATTGGGCTCTGTGATGTGTTCACCTGTTAACGCAAGTCAGAATTTTAACTACAGATAGCCTATAGGTAATTTCCCCAATGGAAAAGCTGCTCAATGTGCCTCCTCCAGTCATATGGGTGGGGGTGGCTTGTACTAAGCTCTGTATGCAGCAGTGGATTGAGGTGTGGTTTGGGAAGGTGTAGTGATGTGGGCCTAGACACTTTCTGTTTTATATTAGGGATAAAGAGGTCTACATTTCCAGACCTGCTGTCTGTGTCTGGTAGACGTTTATTGTAGGTTTAGATCAGGAATTTCCCTTTATTTGCCTCAATCACACAAGGACCCTCACCTCTTTTCTACACCAGACTTAGAAATTGTGTTTGTTTGTGTTTTATTTGAGGATTTCCATAATGCACTTTGGGCTAGCCAGCGTAGAAATTCCCTACCCATAACCCAGACACAGATATACATCCTCTGTAGCTCAATTGGTAGAGCATGGCACTTGTAACGCCAGGGTAGTGGGTTCGATCCCCGGGACCACCCATATGTAAAAATGTATGCGCACGTGACTGTAAGTCGCTTTGGATAAAAGCGTCTGCTAAATGGCATATTATTATTAATATTTACCTATTGATTAGGAGCTCTCCTCTCCTCTCCTCTCCTCTCCTCTCCTCTCCTCTCCTCCCCTATCTGGAACTCTGATGAGTCAGTTTATCCTCTGTGTTCATGATGTGTTAGTTCGTTTCTTAGCGTCTGTCTTATCAGGGTGTGTTATGTTTTTCCTTCTTCTCTCATTGTGGTTTAGTGGTCCCCTCTGTGTGTTCTACTGTAGTGGGCACGGCATAAGCCATTATATTGTCTCAGACAGGTTAGACAGGATGAGTCGTCGAGAAGAGGGGGAGAAAATAGTGTTCCTCGAGAATGTTTGTTTTCCTGTTTCCAATCTGGTTTGCCAGAGGGCCTGTCGTACCGTTAGAGCTCCTATTCATTCATGAGGCCGACAGACTGGCAGTTTGATGATGCCTGCTGTTTGCTGCTTACACAACACAGGATTGACTCTGATTTGTAATGACCGCATTGTTAATTGTGTTTTTACTGATCATTGTTCTCTCTCTCTCGAAATCACATGGAAGGCAAAATGTCGGTCAGTACGGCCTTCATACGTTTGATGACTTTTTATAGCTTTTTAACTCATTCCAGTTTCCAAGCTATTGTTTTGAGATAACTTTTGAGGTCTACTTGCATGTTTGATGTGTATTTGTGGGATACGTTTTAAGGTACATGTAGGCTTTAAATAATATATTGTGTTGATTTCACTTTCTTTGTGCTTCCTTGATTTTTACGTGTGTTTTGCTTTGTTTTGAACGGATTGCAGAGAGAGAAGCGTTGTGACGTGTGCTGCACTGGAATCCAGGACTGCTATGACCTGTGACCTCTGAAGACACAAGTGGAAGAAGAGGGACAACTTTTAGAAACTTGGGAAAGACCCTGCCAACAACAACAACAACAACAAGACCAAAGAAAAGACAATGGAATAAAGTCATCTCCATCATGGACGTGGAATAAAGGATACCTCAGTCAAGAACCAGGCCAAGGACTCTGGATGTTGTTCCTAGTCTGATATCTCTCTCCCTGTGGAATCTGTGCTGATAATGCGCTAACCCAATGCTCAGCAGAGGTATGTTCTCTATTGTTGTAGGCCTCAAAATACACAGATTAGGCTTGGAAAAAATGAATGTTGTTTCTTTTCACGTGAACTTGAAATCGTGGCAAGTCAGCCGAAACCCAAAGTGAATAGGCCCAAAGTTATTAAGGATTGTGATGCTTTATTTGAATCTTTTCGAAAAAAAAAAAAACGAGTCACAGGCGGGGTTCTCAAAATATATTTTATTGAGCTGTAGCTTGATCCTCGTTGTTGTGGAGTTGTTTTGTTCGGCTCTATCGTTTTTAGCAGTTTTATGTTCTTAGCTGTGGAATATTCCAGCGTTTTGATCTGGTATTGAAGGCAGTACCATCTGTATTTGTAGAGCTTATTATGTGGAATGTTGTCTATATTGACTTAATGTTTTGACTGCCGCGGTTCCCGCCCCCTGGACCACACACATGCTTATGGTACTTTCTCCGTTCACTCTGCTCTTGTCTATATGGGTCAACTGACAGTTTTATTGTCTCTATCTTCACGATCTCATCCTTTACAAAACGTTCCAAGAGGTTGTCTTTATAAAGTAGGTTTCGACAGTGTTGTTGTAGCTTACTCATACTTAACGTTTATTCATACTGAGACACAACGTTTCAGGTGATTTTGTAGGGTAGGTAGGACAGAGTTACTGGCAGTACATAGAGGTAACAGTATTTCATGTTATTGACAGATGTAACAGGACTCGTACCTGAAGTTAATTTCACATACTGAGAAACAAAGTTTCAGGTTATTTTGCAGGGTAGGTGGGAGTAAGTTACTGGCAGTACATAGCCTGTATAGCCTATAATAATATTGCATGTTATTGACAGATGCAACAGGAGTGCTGTTTTGCCTTTGCCATGAACTGCTGAGGAATAATTAATTATGAAGATAGATTAGTCTAATTAGATGTGACCCAACACCTGTCATTTTTCTTAACTGCTCAATTTGCCTCGCATTAAACAATGTGTCCTCATTTATGCCTGTCTTTTGTCAATGCTCGCATTGCCGTCGAGTGGCGCATTATCGCTCTTGATAAGGATACCACAATGTATTCAACATTGATGGTAATTATTCAATAATTGCAGTCTTTGTTTTTTGTCGCAAGGACTCAGTCATTTAGGCTGTTCCTTTCTAAATCCTCAACGTCAGTACAAGTGTTATGTTCTTTCCTGTGCATTGCACTATTGCACTGAAAAGCAATGAGCCAATAAGAAATCCAATAATCTCATTGTTTGGAAAGTGTCCACATAGTTGGCGGTTTGGACTTCTTAACAGTGGGTGACCTTAAATGACGTATCTCAAAATGTGTGCCATAGTTGAAAATTCTCTCTCCAGCCAGATCCGAATATTAAACGTGATAATGAACAGTTATTGCTAGATATTTTCTTTGTTAACGCTGCAGAAACGTACGGTTTTCTCCTGACTGTCTTGTGATTTCAGCAGATTTGTATAATGTTTCATATATGCTATATTTTCCATCCAGACTACTCAAAACAGAAAATGTGTCTTGTACTTGAGAAACAACATTACCTCTGTGTTATAATGGGCTTAGCTTAAAGCTTTCAGTTGGTTCTAAGAGGTAAGGAGTGTGTTTCGTAGAGACAGCTGAGCTATTATTAACAACCAATGAAACGTGCATTCATTTGATCCACGTGTTTCGAGTATTATTCTCTTGATCAGCTCAGCCATTGAAAACATAGGCCCAAAGAAGACAACACAGATTGTTTTGAATACTTAATTTTATATTATTTACCCCATCCTACTTTTACCTTGGTATATGTTTATAAAAAGTGATTGGCTTGCATCTAGATGTTAGTCTAAAGTACGTGTCCTGTATGTGGGACATCAGGTATGGGTCAGGTGGTTAGTGGATTCTTTTGACATATTATCTGAGCTGATTCAGATTACTGAGTAGGAAGTCATCATCCGGATAGATGTCTGAGCGGAGGCTTGTTGCATAGTGATATGTTTTAGTAATCATTCTATGATATTAATGTTATATTAATTACAGGAATACTGACTGATGTTTTAGAACACAGGCGATTTTAGCGGACCAATAACGTGAATACGCTACAACACGCCTTAACCACTGTAGTTGGAGTGGTTACCAGCGAGTTTCATTCTGGCCTATTTTGAACTCAGACTACATCACACAAACAAACGCTTCACATAAAGCTTTAAACCATGATATGGCCTCAACTTGAGAAATTAGCTGTTGCCGTATTTTTTTGGGCCCTTTTTCTGAAGGATAGCAGATTTGGGGGGGGAGTTAAGCATCAGAAGTACTAGGCTCATTAAATGCAGCCTTGATTTGTGTAATCCTTGTGAATATTAGAAAGATAAGGTAAGTCGTCAGCACAGTGTGTCTGTAGGAACAAGCCCCAGCGATACAGTATATGTGTTTTGAAGGACGCGCTGTGCCTATAAGGCTTATTTAAAAGTCTAAAGACGAGAACAGTTTTCATGGTTTTCCTGTGTCTGGATAAATATTTCTCGTTGGGTGGTTCTGCTGTTGCTACTCTATGGCATCTCAGCCAAGTACTGTAGCTCTCTCGTGTCCTCAGCGTTTTCTTCAACCTAAAGTACATGGTCCCATTTCAGGCCATTTTTCCCTCATGTAACATTTGTGCATTTTTTAAACCCCTTAAATTCTAGTCAGGTATAGTATTTTTTTCTACACAATGTAAGGCAGCTGAGCTTTGGATGTCCATTGTTCTTGGTTCGAGGCTTAAAGTATTTTTGACCGCTTCATACCACACAGAATTTTCTCCATATGTCACAGAACACGATGGAAATCACACCTGTGTAACTTGGAACATGTAGTAATTGGGAAATATTATTTTCATTATTCAGAGCAAGATGATTGTCTCTTTGACTGCTGAGTAGAATTGAAACTCTGGGCGGCCATCTTTGTCTCTCTGTCACTTCGCAGCGTTATCCAACATCACCAAGTGAAGCAATTATGAACCGCAGCAAGAACACTGACTTGTACCCCGCATGTGGTTGTAGTTGAAATGATGTCTTCTGAAAGAAAAGTGCCATTAAAGCTCAGATACATCTGTATGATTGTCAAACACTTGCCTGCCAACAATACTTAGCACCTCTGAACAGTGTCGGTCAGTCAATCACTTTTGTGTTCACACAGCAAAGACCTTGGAAGTCGTCAGCCACTCAGCCTTGTTAAAGAGTAACTTTCATGAAATAATAGTTTTTTTCCATCTAAAACCAAATGTTTTAGGCATAGTTATAGTGAAACACATAACTTCTGGTCTTCATTTTGACGATTTGTTGCAAAATTATCTATTTTGGTATTTTAATAGTAAATCGAACTATTTTTGCCCGTAGCGGTTCAACTCTACCATTTGAAATCGTGATGTTGAGGCACCTTGAGAAGGTACCGCTGTGTCATCTCAAGGGAGGGGTCCGGTATGAAATACACTCCCTTCTAGATGTGCTGGGTGGTACCACCTCAAGGCTTACTATGAAAGCAGGTGAAAGCGTGCCTTATTTGACAATGGCCTTGGTAAATGGAGTGTGCCATTATATTTTGCATGATGTTTCCTTTACTAGATTACTGACCAAATTCAACGTTTTTGCTTACCGTTTCTATGTGCTTTTTACGAAGAAGAAAAAAACATGTAGGCTATGAGGATAATATGTTTTATATTTGTAGCTACATCGTAACAAGAAATAGATGACAATGGTGGTCATGTCAAGTCGTTGTATTTTTTCCCAAACACTATGAATGATTGGTAGCGCAGTTCGCTAAGGCAGTTTGCTCATAGTTCAATAGTTGTGAGTTCTAATTTACAATATTAATTCCGTGCCCACACACTTTTAATTCTGAAAAGTGAAAGCATAGCTGTGAAGGGGGGGGGGGTCGCCCTGGTAGTAGTTGTAGGTTTTTATAGAGAACCCAAGACCAATCTGTGAGTTACATTGACCATTGGAAAAATAGCTACAGGGTAAATACTGCAATACGGGTTGGATTAAATTGGGTGATCAAGGTGATGATTGCACTTTTTTTCCCAACACGGTACTGCAATAAATGTGAGCCCACATAAAAAAGGAAAAAATATTTGCACCCCATGGGGGATTCGAACTTAAACTGCAAGTGGCAATAGATGTCAGGAACTCATCATCTTACTACTGGGTCAACTGTCCAGAGCTGTATTTGCTCGCGATGCACATCATTTTATTATCAGAGCGTGCCAGTGGACTTCTGGTAAGTACGCTTTAGTGAGAAAGTGTTGGGATCAGGTACAACTACGTTTACCCTCCCCCACAATGAATATTTATGAGCAATTACCCCCACCCACAACTTCTCACCTGAATGCATTTTTTTTTTGTTGATTGAAGGGGTTGGGCAAAGGCTGAAATTGGGGTTGAGTTACCCTTTAATTAGAAGGTGGTAGTAGAGTTGTTTGCCAATGCATATCAATGCATATTGCTTATGGTTTAGAGATTCCAAGCTATCTGCGCTAATGTTGCTATTTTGTAGAAATCCCTTGTTGTTACTCGCCAGATGGCCACAGCTAGATACTGTAACTACCTAGCAAGATGACAAAGAAAAAATTCAATTCAAATCCATTATCCCATACTGCCAGTGCCAGCCCATAGCCAAATGTTTAGCTAGCTAGCTAATGTTAGCATTCGCTAGCTAGCACAACATAGCTAGCTAAGGACACTGCACTAACTCAGCAGCTAACACAGGCAACTGTTTCATGGAAACGAGATAATCCATGGTGATTTAATTATAATGTCAATACTAGCTACAGTGGTTAGCAAGCATGAAGGAAGTATTCAGTGTTGTGTGCATTTTGTCTGTGCACTTAGCTAGCAACCATCCCATAGCCTACATTGCATATGAAGTGTGAACGGCTCATCCGTAGATGTACGGAGAACATTTTTATATTTTTTCCTTTTTTTTTTGTTGGCTCCCCCACGTGGGCGTTCGTGCTCTCTGATTGGCTCAAAGTCAAGTTGTTGGCCACTGACAAGCATCTCTATTCTACAAGTACAATCGGTAAGTACGTCACTAACGGGTAGGTGCACGGCAGGTAGCACTTTTGTTCTAACAAGAGAAGGAACTGTGATAAGTACCTATCGGCAGTCTATCGGCAGTGAGATTCTCAGTGTGTTTAATGCCTTAGAGTTGTAGAAGGGGTGGCGTGAACCTGCTCATTAAGGAAGGAAAGGTTGAACGCTGGTGGCTGATTACACCGTGATCTCCCCCTTGTTCCCATGCACCTTATTGCAATAACCCTGAACCCCACTGAACTAATCTAATTAGTTTGAGAACAAGAAAGGATCCTGGGTCATTTTCAGAATGCTAAACAAGGGAGCGATTCATTCTCTTGTGGCGTTAAAAAATAAATGGGTAAGTGCAGGCCTGCCTGTTGTTTTTAGTGGATTGCTTCCACAAGGCCTGCACCATATTGTGGCGGAAACAAGGCCCCAAAAGGGGCAAAGAAAAAAGGGTTCCGGGCGCTGCAGTGAAGCTGCAAAAACAAAGCGTCTTGAGTCAAACCCACTTCAATTAAAGGATAAGGTTTTTTTGCGTCTAAATGCAGATGCAAAAAAGCCAGCCTTGACTAAATGGTCCCGACCACATTGTTCACACACAGGAGGCATCTGGTCAGGATCAGCCCAGGAACAGTATTGAGCCGCTGGGCCACAACTCCAGACTGTACATTGTTGAGGAATTCTGCGTTGCCAGGCTATTTTTGGTGGGGCTCCATTTCAGGTTGCCAGGTGACAGAGATTGCATTCCTTCCTTGTTAAATGACTACCCATGATCCTCCAGGTATCCTACCCCGTTGGTCACTACTGGAATGTCATGCGGACAGTAGTAGCCTGATGGGAAAATGTAACTTGTTAAATACTGACCTGGTGCAGTTGAATTTATGTGCGTCCAAAGGCAATTCTCTTCACTTGCCAAAGCAATTAAGAACCGTAAACACTCTCTTTCCTGGTGGGGTTGCTTCCCCAAACACTCCAAATTATCCCCCCAGTCCTCTCTCCACAGAAAGGCCAATTCACAAATCTAGGTGTTGCCACAACATGGGGGAAGACAAGCATTACGTTTGACAATAACCTACCTGGTTGAAAAGCCTTCTTTCTTTTGCTAATTGAAGGTTTGGGGTAGAGGAAGCTATTCTGAGTCTGTCGGGGTAGTTACTGTATGTCCGGCTAGTAAACTCAGAAGCAGTCTGAGTCCTCTCCCTTTACATTAGGGGTTATTATCACTCTCCCTTTACATTAGGGGTTATTAACCCTCTCCCTTTACATTAGGGGTTATTATCCCTCTCCCTTTACATTAGGGGTTATTATCCCTTTACATTAGGGGTTATTATCCCTCTCCCTTTACATTAGGGGTTATTAACCCTCTCCCTTTACATTAGGGGTTATTATCCCTCTCCCTTTACATTAGGGGTTATTAACCCTCTCCCTTTACATTAGGGGTTATTATCCCTCTCCCTTTACATTAGGGGTTATTATCCCTCTCCCTTTACATTAGGGGTTATTATCCCTTTACATTAGGGGTTATTATCCCTCTCCCTTTACATTAGGGGTTATTATCCCTTTACATTAGGGGTTATTATCCCTCTCCCTTTACATTAGGGGTTATTATCCCTTTACATTAGGGGTTATTATCCCTCTGCCTTTACATTAGGGGTTATTATCCCTTTACATTAGGGGATATTATCCCTCTCCCTTTACATTAGGGGTTATTATCCTTTTACATTAGGGGATATTATCCCTCTCCCTTTACATTGGGGGTTATTATCCCTTTACATGAGGGGTTATTATCCCTTTACATGAGGGGTTATTATCCATTTACATTAGGGGTTATTATCCCTCTCCCTTTACATTAGGGGTTATTATCCCTCTCCCTTTACATTAGGGGTTATTATCCCTCTCCCTTTACATTAGGGGTTATTATCCCTCTCCCTTTACATTAGGGGTTATTATCCCTTTACATTAGGGGTTCTCTTTTTACATTAGGGGTTATTATCCCTCTCCCTTTACATTAGGGGTTATTATCCCTCTCCCTTTACATTAGGGGTTATTAACCCTCTCCCTTTACATTAGGGGTTATTATCCCTCTCCCTTTACATTAGGGGTTATTATCCCTCTCCCTTTACATTAGGGGTTATTATCCCTTTACATTAGGGGTTATTATCCCTCTCCCTTTACATTAGGGGTTATTATCCCTTTACGTTAGGGGTTATTGTCCCTCTCCCTTTACATTAGGGGTTATTATCCCTCTCCCTTTACATGAGGGGTTATTATCCATTTACATTAGGGGTTCTCTTTTTACTTTAGGGGTTATTATCCCTCTCCCTTTACATTAGGGGTTATTATCCCTCTCCCTTTACATTAGGGGTTATTATCCCTCTCCATTTACATTAGGGGTTATTATCCCTTTACATTAAGGGTTATTATCCCTTTACTTTAGGGGTTATTATCCCTCTCCATTTACATTAGAGGTTATTATCCTATTATATTAGGGGTTATTATCCCTCTCCCTTTACATTAGGGGTTATTATCCCTTTACATTAGGGGTTATTATCCCTCTCCATTTACATTAGGGGTTATTATCCCTTTACATTAGGGGTTATTATCCCTCTCCCTTTACATTAGGGGTTATTATCCCTTTACATTAGGGGTTATTATCCCTCTCCATTTACATTAGGGGTTATTATCCCTTTACATTAGGGGTTATTATCCCTTTACATTAGGGGTTATTATCCCTTTACATCAGGGGTTATTATCCCTCTCCATTAGGGGTTATTATCCCTTTACATTAGGGGTTATTATCCTTCTCCCTTTACATTAGGGGTTATTATCCCTTTACATTAGGGGTTATTATCCCTTTACATTAGGGGTTATTATCCCTTTACATTAGGGGTTATTATCCCTCTCCATTTACATTAGGGGTTATTATCCCTTTACATTAGGGGTTATTATCCCTCTCCCTTAACATTAGGGGTTATTATCCCTTTACATTAGGGGTTATTATCCCTCTCCCTTTACATTATGGGTTATTATCCCTCTCCATTTACATTAGGGGTTATTATCCCTTTACATTAGGGGTTATTATCCCTCTCCTTTTACATTAGGGGTTATTATCCCTTTACATTAGGGGTTATTATCCCTCTGCCTTTACATTAGGGGTTATTATCCCTCTCCCTTTACATTATGGGTTATTATTAATCTCCCTTTACATTAGAGGTTATTATTAATCTCCCTTTACATTAGGGGTTATTATCCCTTTACATTAGGGGTTATTATCCCTCTCCCTTTATGGGTTATTATTAATCTCCCTTTACATTATGGGTTATTATTAATCTCCCTTTACATTAGGGGTTATTATCCATTTACATTAGGGGTTATTATCCCTCTCCCTTTACATTAGGCATTATTATCCCTTTACATTAGGGGTTATTATCCTTTTACATTAGGGGTTATTATTCATCTCCCTTTACATGAGGGATTATTATCCAGATGGAGTGTGTATAAATCTGGATTGTCTGCTGCAGTTTTCTCAGTGTGTTGTATCACGATTACAGACAGTCCTTGACAACGGGCCTTAGCTGTATTTAGGAGGATTGTAGAACCCACAGGGAAGTTTCAAAGACTCACAGATACCTGAACCCCTGAACCGCATTAGGTGTTAGAGACAGGTGATGTTCTATATTTCTCTGCCTCAAACTACACTACATGACCAAAAGTATGTGGACACCTGCTCATCAAACATCTAATTCCAAAATCATGGGCATTAATATGGAGTTGGTCCCCCCCCCCCTTTGCTGCTATAACAGCCTCCACTCTTCTAGGGAGGCTTTCCACTAGATGTTAGAACATTGCTGCGGGGACTTGCTTCCATTCAGCCACAAGAGCATTAGTGAGGTCGGGCACTGATTTGGGCGATTAGGCCTGGCTCACAGTCAGCGTTTCAATTCATCCCAAAGGTGTTTGATGGGGTTGAGGTCAGGGCTCTGTGCAGGCCAGTCAAGTTCTTCCACACCGATCTCGACAAACCATTTCTGTATGGACCTCGCTTTGTGCACGGGGGCATTGTCATGCTGAAACAAGAAAGGGCCTTCCCCAAACTGTTGCCACAAAGTTGGAAGCACAGAATCGTCTAGAATGTCATTGTATGCTGTAGCGTTAATATTTCCCTTCACTGGAACTAAGGGGCCTAGCCCGAACCATGAAAAACAGCCCCAGACCATTATTCCTCCATCAAACTTTACAGTTGGCACTATGCATTCGGGCAGGTAGTGTTCTCCTGGCATCCGCCAAACCCAGATTCGTCCGTCGGACTGCCAGATGGTGAAGCATGATTCATCACTCCAGAGATTGCGTTT
The DNA here is from genome assembly GCA_902810595.1 of Coregonus sp. 'balchen'. Lineage (NCBI taxonomy): Eukaryota > Metazoa > Chordata > Actinopteri > Salmoniformes > Salmonidae > Coregonus > Coregonus sp. 'balchen'. The sequence goes on from LR778269.1 coordinate 6,893,983, forward strand.
CCACTGCTCCAGAGTCCAATGGCGGTGAGCTTTACACCACTCCAGCCGACTCTTGGCATTGCGCATGGTGAACTTAGGCTTGTGTGCGGCTGCTCGGCCATGGAAACCCATTTCATGAAGCGCCCTACGAACAGTTCTTGTGCTAACGTTGCTTCCAGAGGCATTTTGGAACTCGGTAGTGAGTGTTGCAACCGAGGACAGACGATTTTTACACGCTACGCGCTTCAGCACATGGCGGTCCCATTCTGTGAGCTTGTGTGGCCCACCACTTCATTGCTGAGCTGTTGTTGCTCCTAGATGTTTCCACTTCACAATTACAGCACTTACAGTTGACCGGGGCAGCTCTAGCAGGGCAGAAATCTTACGAACTGACTTGTTGGAAAGGTGGCATACTATAACGTTGCCACGTTGAAAGTCACTGAGCTCTTTAGTAAGGCCATTCTACTGCTGCCAATGTTTGTCTATGGAAATTGCATGGCTGTGTGTTCGATTTGATACACCTGTCAAAAACGGTTGTGGCTGAAATAGCCGAATCCACTAATTTGAAGGGGTGTCCACATACTTTTGTATATAGTGTACCTTGGGTGGACAGACAAACATGACTAATCAGAACAAATACGAGTCACGTCAGACAGTAATGGAGGTTATTAGAGGTTAAATAAGGTACTGTAAATAATTTAATGTTGCAAACCATTTCTTAGTTATGATAGAAACGTGTTATATTTGTGGTGGTGGTTGTTGGCTTATCATCCTGATAAGGAGCTACAGTATGAAGCTTTATCAAACTTCTTAGTGAAACAAAAACGTGACAACTTTTATATGTGGATTCTGAATATGAGTAGTACACTATGTACAGTTTAGTACTGATATAGAGCAGACCTGTAGTAGTTTATAGAGCAGACCTGTAGTAGTTTATAGAGCAGACCTGTAGTAGTTTATAGAGCAGACCTGTAGTAGTTTATAGAGCAGACCTGTAGTAGTTTATAGAGCAGACCTGTAGTAGTTTATAGAGCAGACCTGTAGTAGTTTATAGAGCAGACCCTGTAGTAGTTTATAGAGCAGACCTGTAGTAGTTTATAGAGCAGACCTGTAGTAGTTTATAGAGCAGACCTGTAGTAGTTTATAGAGCAGACCTGTAGTAGTTTATAGAGCAGACCCTGTAGTAGTTTATAGAGCAGACCCTGTAGTAGTTTATAGAGCAGACCTGTAGTAGTTTATAGAGCAGACCTGTAGTAGTTTATAGAGCAGACCTGTAGTAGTTTATAGAGCAGACCTGTAGTAGTTTATAGAGCAGACCTGTAGTAGTTTATAGAGCAGACCTGTAGTAGTTTATAGAGCAGACCTGTAGTAGTTTATAGAGCAGACCTGTAGTAGTTTATAGAGCAGACCTGTAGTAGTTTATAGAGCAGACCTGTAGTAGTTTATAGAGCAGACCTGTAGTAGTTTATAGAGCAGACCTGTAGTAGTTTATAGAGCAGACCTGTAGTAGTTTATAGAGCAGACCTGTAGTAGTTTATAGAGCAGACCTGTAGTAGTTTATAGAGCAGACCCTGTAGTAGTTTATAGAGCAGACCTGTAGTAGTTTATAGAGCAGACCCTGTAGTAGTTTATAGAGCAGACCTGTAGTAGTTTATAGAGCAGACCTGTAGTAGTTTATAGAGCAGACCTGTAGTAGTTTATAGAGCAGACCTGTAGTAGTTTATAGAGCAGACCTGTAGTAGTTTATAGAGCAGACCTGTAGTAGTTTATAGAGCAGACCTGTAGTAGTTTATAGAGCAGACCCTGTAGTAGTTTATAGAGCAGACCCTGTAGTAGTTTATAGAGCAGACCCTGTAGTAGTTTATAGAGCAGACCTGTAGTAGTTTATAGAGCAGACCCTGTAGTAGTTTATAGAGCAGACCCTGTAGTAGTTTATAGAGCAGACCCTGTAGTAGTTTATAGAGCAGACCTGTAGTAGTTTATAGAGCAGACCTGTAGTAGTTTATAGAGCAGACCCTGTAGTAGTTTATAGAGCAGACCCTGTAGTAGTTTATAGAGCAGACCCTGTAGTAGTTTATAGAGCAGACCCTGTAGTAGTTTATAGAGCAGACCTGTAGTAGTTTATAGAGCAGACCTGTAGTAGTTTATAGAGCAGACCCTGTAGTAGTTTATAGAGCAGACCCTGTAGTAGTTTATAGAGCAGACCTGTAGTAGTTTATAGAGCAGACCTGTAGTAGTTTATAGAGCAGACCTGTAGTAGTTTATAGAGCAGACCTGTAGTAGTTTATAGAGCAGACCTGTAGTAGTTTATAGAGCAGACCCTGTAGTTTATAGAGCAGACCCTGTAGTAGTTTATAGAGCAGACCTGTGGTTTAGTAGTTTTATAGAGCAGACCTGTAGTAGTTTATAGAGCAGACCTGTAGTAGTTTATAGAGCAGACCTGTAGTAGTTTATAGAGCAGACCTGTAGTAGTTTATAGAGCAGACCTGTAGTAGTTTATAGAGCAGACCTGTAGTAGTTTATAGAGCAGACCTGTAGTAGTTTATAGAGCAGACCTGTAGTAGTTTATAGAGCAGACCTGTAGTAGTTTATAGAGCAGACCTGTAGTAGTTTATAGAGCAGACCTGTAGTAGTTTATAGAGCAGACCTGTAGTAGTTTATAGAGCAGACCTGTAGTAGTTTATAGAGCAGACCTGTAGTAGTTTATAGAGCAGACCTGTAGTAGTTTATAGAGCAGACCCTGTAGTAGTTTATAGAGCAGACCTGTAGTAGTTTATAGAGCAGACCTGTAGTAGTTTATAGAGCAGACCTGTAGTAGTTTATAGAGCAGACCTGTAGTAGTTTATAGAGCAGACCTGTAGTAGTTTATAGAGCAGACCTGTAGTAGTTTTATAGAGCAGACCTGTAGTAGTTTATAGAGCAGACCTGTAGTAGTTTATAGAGCAGACCTGTAGTAGTTTATAGAGCAGACCTGTAGTAGTTTATAGAGCAGACCTGTAGTAGTTTATAGAGCAGACCTGTAGTAGTTTATAGAGCAGACCTGTAGTAGTTTATAGAGCAGACCTGTAGTAGTTTATAGAGCAGACCTGTAGTAGTTTATAGAGCAGACCTGTAGTAGTTTATAGAGCAGACCTGTAGTAGTTTATAGAGCAGACCTGTAGTAGTTTATAGAGCAGACCTGTAGTAGTTTATAGAGCAGACCTGTAGTAGTTTATAGAGCAGACCTGTAGTAGTTTATAGAGCAGACCTGTAGTAGTTTATAGAGCAGACCTGTAGTAGTTTATAGAGCAGACCTGTATGAGTTTATAGAAGCCAGGACCCTGTAGTAGTTTATAGATCAGACCTGTAGTAGTTTATAGAGCAGACTGTAGTCGTTTATAGAGCAGACCCTGGTAGTTAGTTTTATAGAGGCAGACCCTGGTAGTAGTTTATAGAGCCGACCCTGTAGTAGTTTATAGAGCACCCTGTATAATTTATCCCCCTGTAGTAGTTTATAGATCATACCTGTAGTAGTTTCATAGAGCAGACCTTTAGTAGTTTTTATAGAGCAGACCTGTAGTAGTTTTATAGGGGCAGACTGTAGTAGTTTATAGAGCAGGACCTGTAGTAGTTTATAGAGCAGACCTGTAGTAGTTTATAGAGCAGACCTGTAGTAGTTTTAAGAGCAGACCTGTAGTCAGTTTTATAGAGCAAGACCCTGTAGTTAGTTTATAGAGCAGACCCTGTAGTATTGTTATCAGAGCAGACCTGTAGTAGTTTATAGAGCAGACCTGTAGTAGTTTAATACTGGGCTTCAGGCAGCAGAAGAGACGGTCCCCTCGCCTCGACAGAACCTACAGAGAAACCTCCAAGCCCCTCTCTCCTCTCTCGTCTGTCCTCTCTCCTCCCTCTCTCCTCTCTCTCTCCTCTCTCCCAGCCTGAACCCTGCTCTGGTTGCTGTCGGTTTCTTGTCATAAGAGACATACAGTTGGTAGCTCAATCTCTCCCACCCCCAGCGCTGGTATCGTCCCATAACTCTTCAGGCATTCCTGTGGACCAGACAGAGACTGGGTCTGCAGCCTCTCCACAAGGCCCTATCAGCACCTATTATGGTCAACGGGCCGAGGTTGCTGTCAGGCCCGCCGCCTTTTGATTCACTGTCTGCCCCGGATTCCTCCTGCCTGCGTCTGTTTTCACCATGTTCTTAACTTCCCAGATAGGAGATAAAATCTCCATAAACAGCACTTGAAAGAAAATGTAAATGTTTATAGACTTCCTGCGAGACTTATCTGATATTGTTCTTATTTGTACGTCCAGGAGTTGACTAAAAGTTGCCTGGGACTAGCCAAAACTCAACCCAAGACCCTTTTAGTACAGAGAGCCTGGGCTCTGCCAGTGGAGACTGCGACCGAACTGAAGATTTAAGTGGACAGTTGGCCCTGTAGATGAGGAGCAAGGAACTGACACTGGGGCTGGAAAGAATTCCAAGACCATACAAATCTCTACAAGACATTCCCTCCTTCCTGTTCACCCCCAGCCACACCCCCAGCCTCAGCCACACCCACTGCCCCAGCCCCAAGCTAACTGCTGCATGGAGAGAGGCAGGGAGGGGGGCAGCTAACTGCTGCATGGAGAGAGGCTGGGAGGGGGCAGCTAACTGCTGCATGGAGAGAGGCTGGGAGGGGGGCAGCTAACTGCTGCATGGAGAGAGGCTGGGAGGGGGGCAGCTAACTGCTGCATGGAGAGAGGCTGGGAGGGGGGCAGCTAACTGCTGCATGGAGAGAGGCTGGGAGGGGGCAGCTAACTGCTGCATGGAGAGAGGCTGGGAGGGGGCAGCTAACTGCTGCATGGAGAGAGGCTGGGAGGGGGCAGCTAACTGCTGCATGGAGAGAGGCTGGGAGGAGGGCAGTTAACTGCTGCATGGAGAGAGGCTGGGAGGGGGGCAGCTAACTGCTGCATGGAGAGAGGCAGGGAGGGGGGCAGCTAACTGCTGCATGGAGAGAGGCTGGGAGGGGGGCAGCTAACTGCTGCATGGAGAGAGGCTGGGAGGGGGCAGCTAACTGCTGCATGGAGAGAGGCTGGGAGGGGGGCAGATAACTGCTGCATGGAGAGAGGCTGGGAGGGGGCAGCTAACTGCTGCATGGAGAGAGGCTGGGAGGAGGCAGCTAACTGCTGCATGGAGAGAGGCTGGGAGGGGGGCAGCTAACTGCTGCATGGAGAGAGGCTGGGAGGGGGGCAGCTAACTGCTGCATGGAGAGAGGCAGGGAGGGGGGCAGCTAACTGCTGCATGGAGAGAGGCTGGGAGGGGGCAGCTAACTGCTGCATGGAGAGAGGCTGGGAGGGGGCAGCTAACTGCTGCATGGAGAGAGGCTGGGAGGGGGGCAGCTAACTGCTGCATGGAGAGAGGCTGGGAGGGGGCAGCTAACTGCTGCATGGAGAGAGGCTGGGAGGGGGCAGATAACTGCTGCATGGAGAGAGGCTGGGAGGAGGGCAGCTCTCTGTTTGGGAGGCAGTGAGGATGGGAGGAAAGCAGCTCTCTGTTTGGGTGGCAGAGAGGCTAGGAGGAAAGCAGCTCTATGTTTGGGAGGCACGAGAGCACTTTTATGGTGCTGCCGCTCCTCTCATATTGATGAGTCAGTGCATGCCCTGAGCCTAGAGAGAGGAGAGACACACACCCTAGAATTAAGCAATAAGGCCCAAGGAGGTGTGGTATATGGTCAATATACCAACGAATAAGGGCTATTCCTATGCACGACGCAATGCCGAATTTTGTCATAACCATGGTATACTATCTGATACACCACAGCTTTCAGCCAATCAGAATTCAGGGTTCGAACCAGCCGGTTTGTAAAAGCAAATCATCTTGTTTTGTAACGAGAGATTGTGTCTTAAATCACATGCAGATGTAAACAGACCTCAGTATTTTGAAGGGGTCTGTCTGTATATTAGGAGGGTCTCCTGTGTTGCCGGCTCACCAGCTCAGCTGTTGTGGATGATAGGTTAGCTGGAAATGGGAGTCAGATGTTAGTAGTGAGCCTACGCCTTCACTATGGTGAATCACTAAAACAATACAGAAATACACTACGGAAAAAGAAGGAACAGCATGTCAGAAATCAGCTCAATGTAATTGAAGAATCCATAGACTCTAACCACTTCTGGGAAAATTGGAAAACACTAAACAAACAACAACACGAAGAGCTATCTATCCAAAACGGAGATGTATGGGTAAACCACTTCTCCAATCTTTTTGGCCCTATAACAGAGAACAAACAGCAAAAAAATATACATGATCAAATGCAAATCTTAGAATCAACTATTAAAGACTACCAGAACCCACTGGATTCTCCAATTACATTGAATGAACTACAGGATAAAATACAAACCCTCCAACCCAAAAAGTCCTGTGGTGTTGATGGTATCCTCAATGAAATGATAAAATATACAGACCACAAATTTCAATTAGCTATACTTAAACTCTTTAACATCATCCTTAGCTCTGGCATCTTCCCCAACATCTGGAACCAAGGACTGATCACCCCAATCCACAAAAGTGGAGACAAATTTGACCCCAATAACTACCGTGGGATATGCGTCAACAGCAACCTTGGGAAAATCCTCTGCATTATCATTAACAGCAGACTAGTTCATTTCCTCAGTGAAAACAATGTACTGAGCAAATGTCAAATTGGCTTTTTACCAAATTACCGTACGACAGACCACGTATTCACCCTGCACACCCTAATTGACAAACAAACAAACCAAAACAAAGGCAAAGTCTTCTCATGCTTTGTTGATTTCAAAAAAGCTTTTGACTCAATTTGGCATGAGGGTCTGCTATACAAATTGATGGAAAGTGGGGTTGGGGGAAAAACATACGACATTATAAAATCCATGTACACAAACAACAAGTGTGCGGTTAAAATTGGCAAAAAACACACACATTTCTTTCCACAGGGCCGTGGGGTGAGACAGGGATGCAGTTTAAGCCCCACCCTCTTCAACATATATATCAACGAATTGGCGAGGGCACTAGAACAGTCTGCAGCACCTGGCCTCACCCTACTAGAATCTGAAGTCAAATGTCTTCTGTTTGCTGACGATCTGGTGCTTCTGTCACCAACCAAGGAGGGCCTACAGCAGCACCTAGATCTTCTGCACAGATTCTGTCAGACCTGGGCCCTGACAGTAAATCTCAGTAAGACAAAAATAATGGTGTTCCAAAAAAGGTCCAGTTGCCAGGACCACAAATACAAATTCCATCTAGACACCGTTGCCCTAGAGCACACAAAAAACTATACATACCTCGGCCTAAACATCAGCGCCACAGGTAACTTCCACAAAGCTGTGAACGATCTGAGAGACAAGGCAAGAAGGGCCTTCTATGCCATCAAAAGGAACATAAAATTTGACATACCAATTAGGATCTGGCTAAAAATACTTGAATCAGTTATAGAACCCATTGCCCTTTATGGTTCTGAGGTCTGGGGTCCGCTCACCAACCAAGAATTCACAAAATGGGACAAACACCAAATTGAGACTCTGCATGCAGAATTCTGCAAAAACATCCTCCGTGTACAACGTAAAACACCAAATAATGCATGCAGAGCAGAATTAGGCCAATACCCGCTAATTATCAAAATCCAGAAAAGAGCCGTTAAATTCTATAACCACTTAAAAGGAAGCGATTCCCAAACCTTCCATAACAAAGCCATCACCTACAGAGAGATGAACTTGGAGAAGAGTCCCCTAAGTAAGCTTGTCCTGGGGCTCTGTTCACAAACACAAACAGACCCCACACAGCCCCAGGACAACAACAACAACAACACAACTAGACCCAACCAAATCATGAGAAAACAAAAAGAGAATTACTTGACACATTGGAAAGAACAAACAAAAAAACAGAGCAAACTAGAATGCTATTTGGCCCTAAACAGAGAGTACACAGTGGCAGAATACTTGACCACTGTGACTGACCCAAACTTAAGGAAAGCTTTGACTATGTACAGACTCAGTGAGCATAGCCTTGCTATTGAGAAAGGCCGCCGTAGGCAGACCTGGCTCTCAAGAGAAGACAGGCTATGTGCACACTGCCCACAAAATGAGGTGGAAACTGAGCTGCACTTCCTAACCTCCTGCCAAATGTATGACCATATTAGAGACACATATTTCCCTCAGATTACAGCGATCCACAAAGAATTCGAAAACAAACCCAATTTTGATAAACTCCCTTATCTACTGGGTGAAAAACCACAGTGTGCCATCACAGCTGCAAGATTTGTGACCTGTTGCCACAAGAAAAGGGCAACCAGTGAAGAACAAACACCATTGTAAATACAACCCATATTTATGTTTATTTATTTTCCCATTTGTACTTTAACTATTTGCACATTGTTACAACACTGTATATATACATAATATGACATTTGAAATGTCTTTATTCTTTTGAAACTTCTGAGTGTAATGTTTACTGTTAATATTTATTGTTTATTTCACTTTTGTTTACTATCTACTTCACTTGCTTTGGCAATGTTAACACACGTTTCCCATGCCAATAAAGCCCTTAAATTGAATTGAATTGAAAAATTGTTAGAGGAAAGGGAATCTACAGCGTAGCCAATGAAGGCAGTATGGTCCTCCCTTCCTCCTGTTCATTTACCCTGGGATGGTATGAAGGAGAGGGTGGAATATCTGCGGATGAGGGTCACTGGGTGCTTCTGTTGTCATCCATTCAGACTGGAGCACTGATGTGTACTTAGTACAGTCACAGGCATATCTGTCTCTGTGTCTCTGTCTGTCTGTCTCACAGGCATGTCTGTCTCTGTGTCTCTGTCTGTCTGTCTGTCTCACAGGCATGTCTGTCTCTGTGTCTCTGTCTGTCTGTCTCACAGGCATGTCTGTCTCTGTGTCTCTGTCTGTCTGTCTGTCTGTCTGTCTCACAGGCATATCTGTCTCTGTGTCTATGTCTGTCTGTCTGTTTCACAGGCATGTCTGTCTCTGTGTCTCTGTCTCACAGGCATATCTGTTTCTCTGTCTGTCTGTCTGTCTCACAGGCATATCTGTCTCTGTGTCTATGTCTGTCTGTCTGTCTCACAGGCATATCTGTCTCTGTGTCTCTGTCTGTCTGTCTGTCTCACAGGCATGTCTGTCTCTGTGTCTCTGTCTGTCTGTCTCACAGGCATGTCTGTCTCTGTGTCTCTGTCTCACAGGCATATCTGTCTCTGTTTCTCTGTCTGTCTGTCTGTCTCACAGGCATATCTGTCTCTGTATCTTTGTCTGTCTGTCTGTCTGTCTCACAGGCATGTCTGTCTCTGTGTCTCTGTCTCACAGGCATATCTGTCTCTGTGTCTATGTCTGTCTGTCTGTCTCACAGGCATGTCTGTCTCTGTTTCTCTGTCTGTCTGTCTGTCTGTCTCACAGGCATGTCTGTCTCTGTGTCTCTGTCTGTCTGTCTGTCTGTCTGTCTCACAGGCATATCTGTCTCTGTGTCTATGTCTGTCTGTCTGTCTCACAGGCATGTCTGTCTCTGTTTCTCTGTCTGTCTGTCTGTCTCACAGGCATATCTGTCTCTGTGTCTATGTCTGTCTGTCTGTCTGTCTGTCTCACAGGCATATCTGTCTCTGTGTCTCTGTCTGTCTGTCTGTCTGTCTCACAGGCATGTCTGTCTCTGTGTCTCTGTCTGTCTGTCTCACAGGCATGTCTGTCTCTGTGTCTCTGTCTCACAGGCATATCTGTCTCTGTTTCTCTGTCTGTCTGTCTCACAGGCATATCTGTCTCTGTGTCTATGTCTGTCTGTCTGTCTCACAGGCATGTCTGTCTCTGTTTCTCTGTCTGTCTGTCTGTCTCACAGGCATATCTGTCTCTGTGTCTCTGTCTGTCTGTCTGTCTGTCTCACAGGCATATCTGTCTCTGTGTCTATGTCTGTCTGTCTGTCTGTCTCACAGGCATATCTGTCTCTGTGTCTCTGTCTGTCTGTCTGTCTGTCTCACAGGCATATCTGTCTCTGTGTCTTTGTCTGTCTGTCTGTCTGTCTGGATAAAAGTGTCTGCTAAATGGCATATATATTGTAAAGAATCTGTTACTGAACTATGGTACTACAGCCTCCCTTGAGTCCAAGCGCTGATGATGACAAACTGAAAATGCATGTTCCAATTTGCATCTGCACTTTTATTTAAAGTCCTTGTGAGCCTTTGTTGACCTCCGCTTTGAGCTCGCCATTACTGAATCTTTTCATTGCAAAAACTCTTGTTCTTTCGAGTTATAGAGTATATACTGTAGGTCACACCTAGCTAGAGTTTATCGTGCTTGGGGTGTCCTAGCCAAATCATAGGAGGCTTATCAGTGTTTATAAGAGGGGTGGTAGTGGGCGTGGCCAATGGCGTCGTCTCAGACCAGACATTTTAGAGGCCCCCTTTTGGCCGCAGAGAAAATATTTTGCTGTTTTAAAGCGAACTTCCTGTAATTCTACACATTTTGCCATTGGGCGGAGAGAACATTTTACAGTTTTAAAGCTAGTTTCCTGCAATTCTAAATGTATATTATTTTCTATATGCGATATTCTATATGCGATTCTATATGTTTCCCCTGTATCTAAATTAATATAGGGGAAACACTGGGCTTATAGTTCCTTTGGTGTGGTAGAGTCATTTGATTTGACTAAATTCCCTCAATGCTATGTATCATTACAGTAGGATAATCCTTGAATAAAGCAAACAGAAACATCTTGATGCACCAGTTGATAATCACCTTTTTTGTTAATACAAAGGTTAATGATGGGGATGATATTCGTTTGTTTTCTTTAGATGGCTAATCTTATTCAGTAACAATGTCATGATCCTGATGTGACATGTAGGAAAGATTAGGCCTTACATCTCACTGTCTGACTCAGACCTGTGTGAACCAGACTCAGACACATTTTCCAAACAGTAACTCCATTCATATCGCCAGAACAGAATGTGTTTTGAAGCTCAATACGTGGCCTACACTTCGCCCACGATCTGGTATTGATTGAGTGTGAAGTGAACTGCCCATCCACCTCGCGTACAGAGCCACAGACAGGAAGACACACAGTCACAAAGCCAAAGCAAATAGGAGAGAATAACTGCTATAAATGTATGAAACGCATAAAGGAACACAAGACTACTGTCTGTCATTACATGTACAAACTAGGGCTGGTTCCCTCAGGGGTGTGTCTGTCATTACATGTACAAACTAGGGCTGGTTCCCTCAGGGGTGTGGAAGGGTCTCTGAACGTACAACAGGGTCTGACACGGTCTGGAACTATGGCAGAGATGACATCATAATGGGGAAAGCCTCAGGAGAATCATCGCTTATATCAGCAGAATATAGAGGCAGTAGATACAGTGGGGAGAACAAGTATTTGATACACTGCCGATTTTGCAGGTTTTCCTACTTACAAAGCATGTAGAGGTCTGTCATTTTTATCATAGGTACACTTCAACTGTGAGAGACGGAATCTCACAAAAATCCAGAAAATCACATTGTATGATTTTTAAGTAATTAATTTGCATTTTATTGCATGACATAAGTATTTGATCACCTACCAACCAGTAAGAATTCCGGCTCTCACAGACCTGTTAGTTTTTCTTTAAGAAGCCCTCATGTTCTCCACTCATTACCTGTATTAACTGCACCTGTTTGAACTCGTTTCCTGTATAAAAGACACCTGTCCACACACTCAATAAAACAGACTCCAACCTCTCCACAATGGCCAAGACCAGAGAGATGTGTAAGGACATCAGGGATAAAATTGTAGGCCTGCACAAGGATGGGATGGGCTACAGGACAATAGGCAAGCAGCTTGGTGAGAAGGCAACAACTGTTGGCGCAATTACTAGAAAATGGAAGAAGTTCAAGATGATGGTCAATCACCCTCGGTCTGGGGCTCCATGCAAGATCTCACCTCGTGGGGCATCAATGATCATGAGGAAGGTGAGGGATCCCCCCTCTCTTTCCCTCCTCTCACCCCGTCCTTCCTCTTCCCTCCTTCTCCGAAAACCCCTTTTCCTTCCTTCTCTCTCCCCTCCCCTCTCGTCTCCCGTCCTCTCTCTCTCTCCTTTCCCCTCCTCCTTTCTCTCTCCCATTCCTCCTCTCTCTTCCCGGTCCCCCCTCTTCTCCCAAAAGTCCCCTCTCTTCCCTCGCTTCCTCCTCCTCCTCCCCTCTCCAGTCCTTCATCTCCCAGTCCCTCCTCTTCCCCCAGCTTCCTTTCTCTCTTCCTCTCCCCGTCTCTCCCTCTCTTCCCCCTTCCCTCCTCTCTCTCCCCTCCTCCTTCTCTCTCCCAGCCCTCGTCTCTCTCTTCCAGCCCTCGTCTCTCTTCCAGCCCTCGTCTCTCTCTCCAGCCCCTCTTCTCTCTCCCTCCCAGCCCTCCTCTCTCTCCCAGCCCTCCTCTCTCTCCCAGCCCTCCTCTCTCTCCCCAGCCCTCCCTCTCTCTCCAGCACCTCCTCTCTCTCCCAGCCCTCCTCTCTCTTCCAGCTCTCCTCTCTCTCCCAGCTCTCTCTCTTTCTCCCAGTCGTCCTCTCTCTCCCAGCTCTCTCTCTCTTCCAGCCCTCCTCTCAGTTTAATTCATAGGGGCTTTATTGGCATGGGAAACATGTGTTTACATCTTCAAAGCATGTAAAAAAAAAACTAAATAAAAACAACAACAACAACAAAACCAACAACGACAACAACAACCAGACGTTAACATTAAACATTACACACACACAGTTTCAGTCTCTCTCCCTCTCTCCGTCCTTGGCCTGTTATCTGCAGTGTTTATCGGGAGCGCGTGACCCCTGTCCCCTACTGGCAGCTTGGACCCTGTGATCACAGGAAGTATAGAGGAAGCAGTTTTTCTCTGTTGTTCCAGCGAGCACTTATTGAGTGCAAAGAGTGGGGAGGGGGGGTACTGAGGGCACAACAGCCCTGGGGGGAGGGGAGGATAAAGAGAGAAGCAGGGAGAGGGGGAGGGGGAGGGGAGGATAAAGAGAGAAGCAGGGAGAGGTGGCAGCAGTGGGATAGTGTGATGGGGTGTTTTCAGAGTCCACTCACTTTTCTTACAGGTGGAAGAAAGTTGAGAAAGTGTTTGGACTGATCTTTACCGCTGTCCTAAACATGTCCCTTTATTCAGACAATACTTATCTGGGTTCAACCTGCATGGTGGGGAACACTGGAGACCCATAGGCAACCTGTCCAGCTCTTCCCATGTCTGGCTTATGGATCAATATAATTACAAGGAAAAAGGATCAAGAGAATTACACATACAGTATGTTGGGAGAACAGGATGAAATAAGCTGTCATCTCATGGGAAGTTTAGCTCGGCAAACAACTAGGAGATTTTGGGCAGCACTGTTTTGAACCATAGCTTGTCAGGTAACCCTATTTGTGAAATGAGAAACTTCATCTAGAACACTTTCATCACCAAGGGTGTGCGTGTACATCTTAGTTTTGGCTGATAAAGCATTTACACACAAACAGTTGTCATTTTAGTTCAACACAATCAAGTGAAAGGGACAATGGATTGTGGAGCAGTGTTTGACATTGTCTGGCTGATATTGTGACAGCAAATCTAAATTGAAATGTCATCAGACCACAATTGTGTTGCATCATTAAATGGCTTAAAAGCCCCACCACAGTAGTACATTTCTGTCATTGTTTTCAAAGAAGAGGGAGGAAGAGGGAGAGAGGAGCCGTAATCTTTGCCTGTGTGTTGCCATGGGACCCTTTGATGTGGAAGAAGTGTCCTCATGAATAAACATGAAGCATCATTGTTGTGTGATTGAGGGAGAGAGAGATTCTTTTGAAACTTTCGTGAGTGGAATGTTGACTGTTTATTTATTGTTTATTTCACTTTTGTTTATTGTTTATTTCACTTGCTTTGGCAATGTAAACATATGTTTCCCATGCCAATAAAGCACCTTTGAATTGAAATTGAATTGTAGAGAGAGAGAGAGAGAGAGAGATGTAGGGAATGATTGATGAGCTTGGCCATCATACAAAAAGAAATATTTGCACTATTTGAACATCATTGCAGCACTGTACATAGCCATAATATGACATTTGAAATGTCTATTCCTTTGGAACTTGTGAGTGTAATGTTTACCGTACATTTTTCTATTGTTTATTTCACTTTTGTTTATTATCTATTTCACTTGCTTAGGCAATGTAAACATATGTTTCCAATGCCAATAAAGCCATTTGAATTAAATTGAGAGAGAGAGATAGGAGAGAGTGAGAGAGAGAGACCCAACCAAATCATGAGAAAACAAAAATATAATTTCTTGACACATTGGAAAGAATTAACAAAAAAACAGAGCAAAGTAGAATGCTATTTGGCCCTAAACAGAGAGTACACTATCGGTCAAACGTTTTAGAACACCTACTTCTTCCAGGGTTTTCATTTATTTGTACTATTTTCTACATTTTAGAATAATAGTGAAGACATCAAAACTATGAAATAACACATATAGAATCATGTAGTAACCAAAAAAGTATTAAACATATCAAAATATATTTGAGATTTTTCAAATAAAAGTTAATTTGTGGAATTTCTTTCCTTCTTAATGCGTTTGAGCCAATCAGTTGTGTTGTGACAAGGTAGGGGGGGGGTATACAGAAAATAGCCCTATTTGGTAAAATACCATGTCCATATTATGGCAATAAGCAAAGAGAAACGACAGTCCATCATTACTTTAAGACATGAAGGTCAGTCAATGTGGTCCTCTGTAGCTCAATTGGTAGAGCATGGCACTTGTAACACTAGGGTAGATGGTTCGATCCCCGGGACCACCCATACGTAAAAATTTATGCACACATGACTGTAAGTCTCTTTGGATAAAAGCGTCTGCTAAATGGCATATTATATTATATTATTAATACGGAAAATGTCAAGAACTTTGTAAGTTTCTTCAAGTGCAGTCACAAAACAATCAAGTGCTATGATGAAACTGGCTCTCATGAGGACCACCACAGGAATGGAAGACCCAGAGTTACCTCTGCTGCAAAGGAAAAGTTCATTAGAGTTACCAGCCTCAGAAATTGCAGCCCAAATAAATGCTTCAGAGTTCAAGTAACAGACACATCTCAACCATCAACTGTTCAGAGGGGACTGTGTGAATCAGGCCTTCATGGTCCCCTGTAGCTCAGTTGGTAGAGCATTGTGGGTTCGTTTCCCACGTGGGGCCAGTATGAAAATGTATGCACTCATTAACTGTAAGTCGCTCTGGATAAGAGCGTCTGCTAAATGACTAAAATGTAAAAAAAATGTTAAATGAATTGCTGCAAAGAAACCACTACTAAAGGACACCAATAAGAAGAAGAGACCTGCTTGGGACAATAAACACGAGCAATGGACATTAGACCGGTGGAAATTTGTCCTTTGGTCTGGTTCCAAATTGGAGATTTTTGGTTCAAACCGCCATGTCTTTGTGAGACGCGGTGTGGGTGAACAGATGATCTCCGCATGTATATTTCCCACCGAAAAGCATTGAGGAGGAGGTGTTATGGTGCTTTGCTGGTGACACTGTCTGTGATTTATTTAGAATTCAAGGCACACTTAACCAGCATGGCTACCACAGAATTCTGTAGCGATACGCCATCCCATCTGGTTTGGGCTTAGTGGGACTATCATTTGTTTTTCAACAGGACAATGACCCAACACACCACCAGGCTGTCTAAGGGCTATTTGACCAAGAAGGAGAGTGATGGAGTGCTGCATCAGATGACCTGGCCACCACAATCCCCCGACCTCAACCAAATTGAGATGGTTTGGGATGAGTCGGACCGCAGAGTGAAGGAAAAGCAGCCAACAAGTGCTCAGCATATGTGGGATCTCCTTCAAGACTGTTGGAAAAGCATTCCAGGTGAAGCTGGTTGAGAGAATGCCAAGAGTGTGCAAAGCTGTCTTCAAGGCAAAGGGTGGCTATTTGAAGAATCACAAATATATAATATATTTTGATTTGTTTAACAATTGTTTGGTTACTACATGATTCCATATGTGTTATTTCATAGTTTTGATGTCTTCACTATTATTCTACAATGTAGAAAATAGTAAAAATAAAGGAAAACCCTTGAATGAGTAGGTGTTCTAAAACTTTTGACCAGTAGTGTACAACCCATATTTATGTTGATTTATTTTCCCATTTGTACTTGAACTTTTTGCACATTGTTACAACATAATATATATTATTTACATATAATTATTATTTATTATATATATTATATATTATTTATATTATATATTTATTTATATACATACTATTTTATTATTTTGGAACTTCTGAGTGTAATGTTTACTGTTAATATTAATTGTTTATTTCACTTTTGTTTACTATCTATTTCACTTGCTTTGGCAATGTTAACTTACGTTTCCCATGCCAATAAAGCCCTTAAATTGAATTGAGAGAGAGAAAAGGAGAGAGTAGTGTTTGTTGTATTGTGTTGGAACAATATGACACGTAAAAAAGTCAGGTAGAGGCAGTTAGTAATGGCCCCTTCCTATTGGAAGTGTCTTCCTTTCATACCCCGCCACATGGAGAAAAATGGAGCGCTCGTAATTTTTTTTGAATCTCTCTCTCTCTCTCTCTCTCTCTCTCTCTCTCTCTCTCTCTCTCTCTCTCTCTCTCTCTCTCTCTCTCTCTCTCTCTCTCTCTCTCTCTCTCTCTCTCTCTCTCTCTCTCTCTCTCTCTCTCTCTCTCTCTCTCTCTCTCTCTCTCTCTCTCTCTCAATGGCTACACTGAAATGGGTTGAAATAGGAACAGTTATTTGATTGATTTAAAATGAAGAAATCATTTTCTCAGACTTCATAAGGAAATTAATATGTTTGAATGTTGCTTTGATTTTAACAACTTCAGTTGGACGTAATGCCATCAACAATGGCTTTGCATCTAGGCCTACTGTAAGTTAGGAGTAGGAGTATCTTCTAAAGTCTGGGTTGTTATGTAACGGCAACACTGTCTCTTTATGGTGTTTCCCAGAGCAGAGATTGTCTCAGGCCTATAAGCAGTCAGCATTGCTAAAGGAAATGGCTACGTGTGACACGGCACAGATCAGCTTCCCTGGCTGAGGTGAGGTTGTGGTGCTGGCATTCTGTGGTGGAAGAAATGGCGTCAACCAGCCAGCTAGCCAACCAACCAGCTAACCAGCCAGCTAACCAGCCAACCAGCCAGCCAGGCAGTGACTACAGCACACCCAGTGTAGTAGAGCCCCACACAACCCACACAACCCTGTGAAAATTGCCTGGATTCTAACACAGTTCACAGCCTGAGATGAAACAACTATTAAAGCCCTGACCTAAGATGGTGTGTGTGTGTGTTGCCTCTCCAATAATTTGTATCACTTGTTGATGTGAGTTCTTTCATTTTCTTTTTTTGTTTGATCTCTCGAGTTTTGGGCAGGAGTTAGTTGAATAGAACACATTTCAAGACAATCCTACATTATATTGGTTAGTGATACAGCAGGGAGTTATGCTTATCCATGGATATCTGCACTAGGAAAGAAAGAGCTGTTACAGTCATTTAGAATTAAAGTGTGCAGAGTACTTATCTTGTTTTAGTAGTAATTATTTTGTATGTGGAAGCTTGTTTTAGCCCTCGGTGGAATTAATGTGACACAAGGCAGCACAGTAAAGGCTTCCACATGCTGCTGCCTAGCTGAACTCGGCTACGTGAACCGAATGAGTGTGCTCGCATACTCTCTGAAAATACCTTTGCTTGAAAAACTAGAATAAAAGTTGCAATAGTACTGTTTGTCCATCTTCAGACGCCGTAGCCAGTATACACTTCCTCAAAATAGTCAGAATTAATCTTACTCAAGAAATCTGTCATTTATTTTGACGTTTTTGCCGAGGAGATCTTAGTTGCACAATTTTATATCTAACTAATATGTTTGGTGCAGTATTTCTCAAGTGAAAAAATTTGCATGAAAGTGAGTCGTCTCTCGTTGAGTGACAACAAACACTTGATTGAAGAATCTCTACTGTTGACCAATGACCGACGAAGGGGCTAGACTTCGGCTACCAAAATTCGTCTTGCCTCTAGAAAAATGTGGTGTGGCACGAACAGGCGGAAAAAGTCTTGCCGAAGACTGTTTCGGATGGGAAGCATGCGGGCGCCTTAAGTGTGTGTTTCTAATAAGGCAGGGTGATTCTGCACCGAGACTCTGCCGTTTGACATTTAGTTTGATGATAATTAATTGCGCACACTCAATCTTGCATATGTGTTTTCCATAGACCCTCCTCTCGGTCGTAACATTTCTCCTCCGACAGTGATGTGATTTATTCCTAATGTTGCAAATGAGATGAAACGCCAAAAGAAAGACAGATCTGGCGGCTGGGCCGCTTGGTGAGTCTTCTAATGCAAAGCAGCAGTGACATCATAAACCATGACGTAAAAAAGCAACAGAATAAAAAAATAAAAAACAGAAGAAGGGGAAAGGTGGGACCGGGAGAGTGTGTTTACTGAAGGAGCTCTCTTAGGCGTGACCACACACACACGGTATTCACACAGACCGTAGCGGGGGCCTGTGTCCGTAGCGCTGCCTGCTGAATATACTGCTACTGAGAGAGAAGAAAAACCACTGACAGACAAAGACTAGTCAGGCAGTTTGTCAGCCAGCCAAGAGAGATTTTTTTGTCGTCTTTCAGATTGTGTCAAATAGCGGAGCTAGACTGAGTAGAAGAAAAAGCTTTGGGTCTGTCCTGTCTGTCCTGTGTGTTCTGTCCTGTCTGTCCTGTCCTGTCCTGTCCGTCCGTCTGTCAATATGGCTCTTCTGAGAGCTTTTCTGTTTGGTTCCCACTCTCTTCCCAGGGCTTATGAGCCTCTGTGTTCATGTTCATATTTTGCCAGCCGGGCTCCCCGCAGAGACAGAAAGCAATCAGGATAGGTATTTTATTTCTTTATCACAGCGATTTAAGAAGCTGTAAATAGTAGGGAAGTGAATTGGGCTCCTTTGGTTGGTTGGTAGAGTAGAGAAGAGGCCCCTGGTGGGGTTGGAGGGGCTGGTTGTGTATGTGTGTTTTGGCTGTGTGTGTGTGTATTTGTGTGTGTTTGTGTATATACACACACAGTTAATTTCTAAATACATGGTTAAATGATGATGAAGGGGGTCAGACAGACTGGTAATATAGTTTTAATAAACATTCCTCCTTTCCCTTCCTCCAGCACGGCCTGGGTTTGTCCCTGGGCCTGAGAGGGTCTACACGGGGATGGTGAGGAGGGTCTGGGGGGTCTGGGGGGGTCCTCCAGCTGTGTATATGACCCCTGGTCATGTTTGGAGCCCCCTGTGGATGGCGCGGTTGTTCCGAGACATAGAAACAGGGATTTGGGAATGGATACAGTAGGACTAGGTCTGTTTGAGACTGTCTGAATGGATACAGACCTAGTCCTGCTATATCTATTCAGAAACAGTCTCAAACAGACCTAGTCCTACTCTATCCATTCAGACAGTCTCAAACAGACCATGCGTCACAAGAAATGTTCACATGGCATAAGTTGACTTCCATACACTATACTGTACAGGACTTCTGTGGTGCATGACAACGGATGGTAATGAATTGTAAAGGTACGAACATTGTTTTTCCTGTGCTGCTGTTGTATGCATAATACAAGTATGTAGTTTGTTAAAGGATAATGAATGATCTGTTCCCTATTGTGTGTCACTCCTGATCACACCTTACGATGCAATGATACAGGAATCATCAATCAAGTGAAATGTAAGGGTACAGACTAGTCTTGAGCAGTATACCGTAATGCCCCATATGGTATTTAGACATGAAGCAAACCAAAATAGTGGAGCAAAATGAAAACAGGGAAGATCAGATAAAGGATTATTTTTTTCTAGAAATCAAATAGGGAGAGACAACTAAAAGGTGTTGACCCTCCACCTCTCTCAAGACAACTGGAGCACTGGGCCAGCCACTCTTAAATAGCACCTGGGTCAGCACAGGTGTAACACCTTCCCACTGACTAGATGGCAACCAGCACAGGTGTAACACATACTGACTAACGAGGTGACACCAATTGGTGCACCGCACTTGCTAACGTGCTAACGTCCAACCTCAAAATATAAATGGAAAAACCAAAGCCGCACTGCTTCTTGACACACTGCTTGCTTAACCCAGAAGCCAATGTGTCGGAGGAAACACCATACTGCTAGTGACCGAAGTCAGCGTGCATGCGCCCGGAGTCGCTAGAGGACATGCCGGCCAAACCCTCCCCTAAACCAGACGACGCTGGGCCAAATGTGCACCGCCTCATGGGTCTCCCGGTCGCGGCCCGGCTGCAACACAGCCTGGGATCGAACTCAGAGCTGTAGTGACGCCTCTAGCACTGAGATGCAGTGCCTTAGACCTCTGCGCTACTCGAGAGGCCGCTGATTTATTTATTTTTAACCTAAAAACATCACAGAGACCAGAAATGCCTTCAAGCTAATGCTGAACAACTGGTCCAGGCTTCACTAACTCAGACACTCTGAGCAGAGAGAGAGAGAGAGAGAGAGAGAGAGAGAGAGAGAGAGAGAGAGAGAGAGGTAATGAAACAGGACGTCCTACTTTAGTTTGACATTTAAGATGACATATTTTGAATTGTGTTGCCTCCTTACAAATGAGCATGTGTATCACTGTGGTGGGCCTGATGTCTCTCTCCTCCTGATGTATAACAGGAGATGAAGCGGGCTCTCTCTCGCCGCTCCTCCACTTGCAGCTCCGTCACTGACTGACTGACTGCGGGGGTTTCTAGGCATGTTATTGATTATAGCATAGCGGGCCGTGGAAAACTACATTTGATGCATCTGAAATGGCAGGTGTGAAATGTTTTTCCCCCCACACAAAGCATACAATTCAGATTGATCATACAATTCGATTTTACCATACAATTCAGTTTTACCATCCAATTCAGTTTTACCATACAATTTAGTTTTACCATCCAATGCAAAATAAGCCAAAACTATTACATTTGTATGATGATTTCGGAGTAAGATTGAAGTTCTGTGGGTAATCTTGGCATTTCTATGGGTTGCTTACTTTGTTGGATGGGTTAGTAGTAGACTATCTCAATGAGCTGGTTGGATGGGTTAGTAGTAGACTATCTCAATGAGCTGGTTGGATGGGTTAGTAGTAGACTATCTCAATGAGCTGGTTGGATGGGTTAGTAGTAGACTATCTCAATGAGCTGGTTGGATGGGTATACAAACACACCTTTGTGTTCAGGATAGGCAAGCCTCTTCTTCCCATCTGCTATTTATATGCCTACGTCCCAAACCACACCCTATTCCCTATATAGTGCACTGCTTTTGACCAGAGCCCCATAGATCCTGGTGAAAAGTAGCCCACTAAATAATGGAATAGGGTGCCATTTCAGACGTGACCTATGTCTTATGAAAGGCCTGTCATGGAGAGGGTTAGGAAAGGAGTGTCAATCTCATTCATCAGGCTTTAAACTGAAGGAGTTTCTCAGTTGACTTTTTTTATTTTTTTATTTCACCTTTATTTAACCAGGTAAGCCAGTTGAGAACAAGTTCTCATTTACAACTGCGACCTGGCCAAGATAAAGCAAAGCAGTGCGATTAAAAACAATGGGGTAAACATATGGGGTAAACAAAACATACAGTCAATAACACAATAAAAAATCTATATACAGTGTGTGCAAATGTAGTAAGTTATGGAGGTACAGTGAGGGAAAAAAGTATTTGATCCCCTGCTGATTTTGTACGTTTGCCCACTGACAAAGAAATGATCAGTCTATAATTTTAATGATAGGTTTATTTGAACAGTGAGAGACAGAATAACAACAAAAAAATCCAGAAAAACGCATGTCAAAAATGTTATAAATTCATTTGCATTTTAATAAGGGAAATAAGTATTTGACCCCCTCTCAATCAGAAAGATTTCTGGCTCCCAGGTGTCTTTTATACAGGTAACGAGCTGAGATTGGAAGAAACACAAAATAACTGTCAATCTCCCTCGGCCTGGGGCTCCATGCAAGATCTCACCTCGTGGAGTTACAATGATCATGAGAACGGTGAGGAATCAGCCTAGAACTACACAGGAGGATCTTGTCAATGATCTCAAGGCAGCTGGGACCATAGTCACCAAGAAAACAATTGGTAACACACTACGCCGTGAAGGACTGAAATCCTGCTCAAGAAAGCACATATACAGGCCCGTCTGAAGTTTGCCAATGAACATCTGAATGATTCAGAGGAGAACTGGGTGAAAGTGTTGTGGTCAGATGAGACCAAAATCGAGCTCTTTGGCATCAACTCAACTCGCCGTGTTTGGAGGAGGAGGAATGCTGCCTATGACCCCAAGAACACCATCCCCACCGTCAAACATGGAGGTGGAAACATTATGCTTTGGGGGTGTTTTTCTGCTAAGGGGACAGGACAACTTCACCGCATCAAAGGGATGATGAACGGGGCCATGTACCGTCAAATCTTGGGTGAGAACCTCCTTCCCTCAGCCAGGGCATTGAAAATGGGTCGTGGATGGGTATTCCAGCATGACAATGACCCAAAACACACGGCCAAGGCAACAAAGGAGTGGCTCAAGAGGAAGCGCATTAAGGTCCTGGAGTGGCCTAGCCAGTCTCCAGACCTTAATCCCATAGAAAATCTGTGGAGGGAGCTGAAGGTTCGAGTTGTCAAACGTCAGGCTCGAAACCTTAATGACTTGGAGAAGATCTGCAAAGAGGAGTGGGACAAAATCCCTCCTGAGATGTGTGCAAACCTGGTGGCCACCAAGTACTAAGTCATGTTTTGCAGAGGGGTCAAATACTTATTTCCCTCATTAAAATGCAAATCAATTTATAACATTTTTGACATGCGTTTTTCTGGATTTTTTTGTTTGTTATTCTGCCTCTCACTGTTCAAATAAACCTACCATTAAAATTATAGACTGATCATGTCTTTGTCAGTGGGCAAATGTACAAAATCAGCAGGGGATCAAATACTTTTTTCCCTCACTGTAAGGCAATAAATAGGCCATAGTGCAAAATAATTACAATTTAGTATTAACACTGGAGTGATAGGTGTACAGAAGAAGATGTGCAAATAGAGATACTGGGGTGCAAATTAGCTAAATAAATAACAATATGGGGATGAGGTAGTTGGGTGGGCTAATTACAGATGGGCTGTGTACAGGTGCGGTGATCGGTAAGCTGCAGTGTTCGATTGAAGAGCATGCATTTAGTTTTACTAGTGTTTAGGAGCAGTTGGAGGCTATGGAAGGAGTGTTGTATGGCATTGAAACTTGTTTGGAGGTTTGTTAGCACAGTGTCCAATGAAGGGCCAGATGTATACAAAATGGTGTCGTCTGCGTTGAGGTGGATCTGAGAGTCAC
Source organism: Coregonus sp. 'balchen' (assembly GCA_902810595.1). Lineage (NCBI taxonomy): Eukaryota > Metazoa > Chordata > Actinopteri > Salmoniformes > Salmonidae > Coregonus > Coregonus sp. 'balchen'. Next base: position 6,917,270 of record LR778269.1, read on the forward strand.
CAGCAGCAAGAGCGACATCATTGATATACACAGAGAATGAGTCGGCCTGAGAATTGAACCCTTTGGCACCCCCATAGAGACTGCCAGAGGTCCAGACAACAGGCCCTCCGATTTGACACATTGAACTCTATCTGAGAAGTAGTTGGTGAACCAGACGAGGCAGTCATTTGAGAAACCAAGGCTATTTAGTCTGCCAATAAGAATGCAGAGCTGGTGGCCGGTGTAAGGGTAGCCAGGTGGAAAGCATGGCCAGCCGTAGCAAAGTGCTCATTGAAATTCTCGATTATCGTAGATAAACTTAACTCACTATACAAGTCTTTGTACTGTTTGTTCACACTTTACATATTAATGTCTGCATATTTCAACCAGTGTTGCACCGCTTTGCTGGCTTTTCCATGTGCTGGTATCTAGGCCTATGTTAGATTTTCTGATCACATTTAATTACTGTTCACCAGTAGGGTCTTTATACTAACTAGGCGGTTGCATTAGAAGTCATGGCATCAGAGGTAAAGATTAGAAATAAAAACCTGGAGCCATAGCCCAAACCTACTGCTCTGTATTCAGATCCCGCCCCACTGTCTGTCGATTCCTCTGCTATATACCCATACTAAGTAAGTTCTTGAGGTCAGCACAATAACAGACGAGGAACACCATTATATATAAAGAGAAAGGGTGGTTGTGGGGGTGGAGGAAGGTAAGGGCGGCTGAGGAGGAACAGGAACAGTGCAGATGCCTGGGAACTAAATGACCCGATTATTCTGTCTTTTTACGGGGGATTGGAATGGTGACGTCCCGCCCTTTCCCCTGAAGTTTTAATGTAATTGTATGACATATCAGGGATAAAAAACGTTTATATTTTATGAGTCGGGAGACATTTCATGCTAAATCACACTCCTCTGTTGAGCAATGGAACCACTAAAGCTCTGCGGTCACTGCTTCCTGGTGAAATTACAAAAGAGCCAGACACAGTGCTTCTGGGTAATGAACAGTGCTTCTGGGCCAGGTAATAAACAGTACTTTAGAAGATTATTTTGTCTGAGATGTGATTAAGGATGATATCAAATTTTTTGGGGAGGGTTTACATTGATCCGAAGTTTATTGAAAGTTGAAATCCCGACGATTCTTCTGCTCCGTGTTGGGGGTGGGATGAGATGGACTATTTTGTTACCCACTAGTACTCTGGTATTCTTCTGAACACAGATCAGCTGGCATTTTCCTTACTTTCACTATAGTGAAACATTGATTTGTTGTTGAATGCTGATTCCTTTGTTTGCTGGAAGACCTTTTTCCCCTTCTTGTTGAAGCCGGGCTAACGTGCGTCAGGTACACTCTCTTTCTTGTGTTTTGTGTTCTAGTTTTGGAGTTAGTCTTTGGGCTAATTTTAGTAGAGGTTAATGATTTCAAGCCATTTTGAGGGGTGTGATTTGATAATGAGGCCTTGGGAAAGCTCTGGGATACATTTACACAATCCCCATAGTTTTCAGCCCAGTTTAATTTCAACTCTTGTAAGTGTTAGTTTTCGGGGGTTAAAGTCTGTCGGTAGCGGATTGTAAGACGTTTATTAAAAGTGTGTTTCTGCTGCATTGAAGTCATAGACCCAGAGAACAAGTTAAAAATAATGCCTTTTAAACACTAGGCCAATTATTCATTAATAATCAAGAGTTAATTCATTTATTTTGATTAATAACATGCTTTGTAGTTGTAAAATTCTAATTGGGGCAGAATGATGGGAGAGATCCAACAGTGACTTGGTAATGATCGAAACAGGGTGGGGTGACTGGTGAGATTTCTGTTGGAGCTGTTGGTTCAGATTTTTCCTACAGCTTTTACAAACACTGGTTTAGGCGTTGCCCCTTACAAACATACATTGCTTTATTCAATACTCATTTTCTTTACAACCTAAATTGGGAAATGACTCTCCATATGTTCCACTGGAGAAGAAATGAGACTGGCATTATGAGGAATTCTAAGCACCCTGGATGGAGAGAATTGGGGTTTAGTGAATTTAGACACACACACACACACACACACACACACACACACACACACTGAAACAAACTCTGAAAATTGCTCCGTCCTACACATTCCTTTAATTCAGTTTGAACCGTAGCAAATCCAACTTAATAGATTGTTTTATTTCCTCCCCATTCTCTGCTAGACATACACATAGACAGTAATTTGACTCTATGATCAGTTTATGCATTCCTTCTAACTTAACATTCGACTACTTTAAACTGCCACTTGACAAGCCTTGTCATTAACTATAGGCACGCAGATTTTATTGATCAAAATGCCATCAACAACGTTCAGCGACTGGCGTTGTTGCTGGTTATAGAGCATGGGTTCTGTTTATGGGCCAGAGCTGAACGGCCGCCATTGTTTTAAGTTGTACAAAAAAAAAAGACCGTCTTTTTTAGCTTTGTTGTATTTAATGGAGGAACTCTTGAACGTTTTTATGCGCTGATTGTAAGAGAGAGAGAGAGAGAGAGAGAGAAAAAAAAACAGAACTACCACTCTCTCCATCTTATTTGATACAGCCTTCAATTTATGTGGTTCTTGAAAAGAGATCCAGTTCACTTCATCATTTTCCCTCCGCCATTGCATGCAGTTACATGGGGAGTCTATTTACATGGGGAGGCTATTCCTCTATGCCTGTGTTTAATGTACCTATTCCTCAAGGAAGTGTGACACTAAAACATTCTGTCTGTCTGTCTGTGCTGCCTGCCTGCAGATATGGTGCGGAAAAAGAACCCCCCTTTGAGAAGCTTCGGTGGTGAGGAAGAAGGAGAAGGTGAGGCTCTGGCCGCGGAGGCCACCGGGCCGGATAGCGAGGAAAGTGCTGGGAGCCGGGCCTCAGAGCCCAACGGTGGCGACGGGCTGCTGCCGGCCGAACCGGGCCGGGCCCACGTGCCGGTCCCAGACGAGCAGGAAGACCCCTCCTCCTCCCCGGGCTCTGTCTCAGGCTCCATCAAACGGGACGGAGGAGGGAGGGGCGGCGGAGGAGTGGGAACAGTGGCGACAGTCAACAGCGACAGGCCTGGCTTTAATTACCCTAGCCACAAGAAGGGAGGAAATGTAGCGTCCTTCCCCTGCCACGAGGTGACAGACTCAGATCTGCCGGCGCTCCCATCCTGGGCCCGGCCCGACGGGGCTGTGTCTCTGTCTCCGCTCAGATCAGAACCAGATGAGGGGGACGGGGGACAGGCACGCAGCCCGGCGGGGGAGCTGCTGCTGGGGGAGAGGGTGGAGGCCGGGGAGGGAGGAGGGAGAGAAAGGGTGGGTGTCAGGGAGGGGCTGCTGCTGGGCGCCCGAGGGAGGGGCGTCATCGTCCAGGGCGTCACCAGTAACGGGGAGGACAAGGACCCCTTCTACAGCCTCAAAGGGGGGCTCTCAGGCCACCAGGACGGGGTGGAGGGCTCTGGATATCCCTTGCTACGCCCCCTCCACCCACACAAGGGGGCAGGCGAGGGGGCCGAGAACATCACGCCCAGCCCCCTGGGGGCCGAGACAGGGGTAGCCCCGCCCTCCTCTCCCAAATTGCAGGACTTCAAGTGCAACATCTGTGGGTACGGTTACTACGGGAACGACCCCACGGACCTGATCAAGCACTTCCGGAAGTACCACCTGGGCCTGCACAACCGCACGCGGCAGGACGCAGAGCTGGACACTAAGATACTGGCCCTGCACAACATGGTGGGCTTCTCCCCACAGAGCCAACATGCCAAAGATGCTGCACGGCCCCCGTCACACGCCGCCCTAACCGGGGCGCTACAGGACTCTACAGGGTCCCCACGCTTGTTACTTAACGGCACCTACGACGTACAGGTAAATATGCTCTGGAGTTTGTTGGCATTCGACAGTGCGTGGGTTAGTGGGTATCTGTTTGTCTTTCATAACTACAGAAACTACAATTACCAGAACCACCCATCAGTAGTATAACGTATATGTGGGGTATGTCGTGTAGGGTCCATCCATATATATTCATGTTTTATTTTTCATTAATCTTTTGAATTTTTTTTAATTTTCCTCCACTTTGACATTAGAGAGTATTTTATGTAGATCAAAAAAAGTAATAATAAAGACAATTAAATCAATTTTAATCCCAATTTGTAAACACAACAAAATGGGGAAAAAGTCGAGGGGTGTGAATACTTTCTGAAGGCATTGTAATTATTGTATTGCGTCCACCAATGGTTGCGTGCCATATCATTGACTGTGCAGTCGGTCATCAGATTGCTATATCATATGATGTGGTTAGCTGATATGTTAAACACCTTTCCAGGCGTGTAAGATCTGGCATGCGTCTGCAATGTCGTCTGGCAGGAACTGGACCATTCTCTGCATTGAAACCTAGGCCAGCCGGGGTTTAAGGCTTGTCTCTTAGTAGGACACTTGAGTCATCAAAGTGACTGGACCCCTATGGAGAGAGGCCTCATGGGGAAGTGTAGTCTTTTTATCACTGTAATAAATACATCCCAACCGGAAACATTATATTCATGGACTACACGTCCATGAAAATAACGCTTTTATAACCCTCCATTTTTTTTATAGCGCATTGTGTGCAGTCTGAACTAATGTTTTTTGACTTGGGGAGAATAAACTGCTCTGTTACTCGCTGTTTTTAGTTGAGCTCATTTGTAAAATGGTGTTGACTTATTTCACATCTTAGTATTGACCAGAAATGACTTATTGAAAACATCAATCTGGTTTTAGGTTTTAGGATGGATGTTGGTTTTAGGGTAGATTATCCCTATAACTCTATGAGTTATTAAATTGATGATGCGTATCCCTTCAATGTATGTAATAGTTATTTGTTGTTTTGAACGCTTTTCTCAACATTTTTGTGTGTGATTTATTTACTGGCGTACACAGGTAATTTGTAAAGTGGCACAACCATTTAGCGATTTCCTTGTGTACAGAAATAAACGTTTATTGTATTAAGGGAACGCCTGCCAAACATATATTGCACACATGGATCGTACAGTATGTGCACTGTTTGGGAGTTTTAAAACATATGATCTAATAACCCCAAAAGAAAAAGGGCCATACGTGACTCGGCGCTGTTACCAGCCTCTGGTTTAAATTATTTCTTAGCAATCTTTGTCTCACTATCCATATCAATTGGATGTCCCCGGATTCGAATATTGTCATTATAAAAATACAAAAATAATGGCTGGCACCTTTGTTCTCTCTCTCAAATGGTCATATGTCATGTGTGTGTGTGAGTGGACTGTGTGTGTGTGGACATGAAGGACTCCATCATGTTTTTCTGTGAGTTGGCATGTGCTTCTGTGTGTTTGTGTGTGTGTGTGTGTGTGAGGAGAGTTAGTGTGTGTGTGAGGGGAGTGAGTGTGTGTATGTGTCTGTGGGAGGAAGATTCCAGTGAATGCCTGACTTGTGTGGTGTGTCCAGACAGACATTTTTTGGGGATAGTTTGAGTTTCCCAGGACTTCACACACGTACTGTTACACACCCAAGTGAACGTAATGGATCAACGTTTATTTTTAGCCTACTGCTCATGTTCACAAAGGTACACTCTGAGAGAGCCTGCGGATATCGCTTAAGAATTTTAAAATATGATATGACAATCTTGTGATGCTGCTCTGGTCTTATGATACTTTGCAGTCTCTGGACTCTGGAGACATTGGCGAGACACAGTAAGACTTCTACCCACTGATCTCTGAGTAGATAGTCTCACTGCATTAAGAAGGCAGAGAAGAATAGACTTCATAGTACTGTAGCAGTTCTTCATAGTGCTGTAGCAAGATTGCAACAAACAAAGGACAGTCAATTATGTCATTTATGACAATCCCTCAAGTAACACAAGCCCCATCTTTTCCCACTTAAAATCCTCAAACTGTGTTAAAATACTTAATTTTTTATACATTTCATTCCATAGTAGACATGTTCTGGTACTTCATTGTATTTTTTTTTAATTGCTAATATTTCAGAGGATATTTCACTTGACTGACTGGAGCGGTCATATAATAAATGGTGTATGTAGCTAGTCTCTTCAGGCAGTTTTAGGAGCGACCCACTCTGTTTCAGTCATTACATATCGTCTAGAAACGGACACCGGGCTGCTTTAACCACACATGAGGATCAAGACCTCCCACTTGCACACACTGGATAGCCTGCCCATTATAGAATGTCTCTGGCTCCGGGATATTTCACACAGCCGCCCTTATGTTTTCGATTTGAGCCATTTGTTGGCGACTTGGAGGTCAAGGTGCACAGGATGTTGAAATTCAGGGAACATGTTCGATTGCAAGGTTGGTTTGGTTTGTTGCGCTTGCTAGACAACAACCTTGACTGCTGGATCCCTGCGAGGCACTCTCGATGTACACGCCTGTACAAGCATCGAAAATACTTGGAAATAGGGGGTGGATTTGTTGTGCATTATTAGGGAACAGGTGTTTCTTTAATAGTATTCTGATATAAACCCCTTCCTTCGATCATACTTCTTCTGGTTGGCTGCATTGGCAACTTGATCATCAAAACGTTCACAGTTTGCCATTTCTCTTCTTCAATAACACGAGGAAATTCATCTTTGATAACGTCTAATAGACTTCATTGTTATACCATATGAGGCAGCTGCTCTTACCCCAGGTGTTCTAGTTAGATCTACCAGCTGCTCTTACCCCATGGTGTTCTAGTTAGATCTACCAGCTGCTCTTACCCCAGGTGTTCTAGTTAGATCTACCAGCTGCTCTTACCCCAGGTGTTCTAGTTAGATCTACCAGCTGCTCTTACCCCAGGTGTTCTAGTTAGATCTACCAGCTGCTCTTACCCCAGGTTTCTAGTTAGATCTACACTGCTCTTACCCCAGTGTTCATTAGATCTACCAGCTGCTCTACCCATGTGTTTAGTTAGATATACCAGATGCTTACCCCATGTGTTGCTATTAGATTTACCAGCTCTCTCTACCCCAGGTGTTCTAGTTAGACTCTGTACCAGCTGCTCTTACCCAGGTGTTCGTGATTAGATCTACCAGGTTCTTGATTTACCAGTGCTTTCCTGAGTTAGAATCTACCAGCTGCTTTACCCCAGGTGTTCTAGTTAGATCTACCAGCTGCTCTACCCCAGGTGTTTTAGTAGATCTACCAGTGCTTTACCCCAGGTGTTCTAGTTAGATCTACCAGCTGCTCTTACCCCAGGTGTTCTAGTTGTATAGATCCCTAACATCTCCTCTATCTGCTCAATTCAATTCATCCTCACTTTATCATTGAATTGTGAAATCGGAAAAACCATTCTAAAAACGGAGCTATACCCCTCTGTAGATATAGATTATATAGATTATAAGCGTTTCTCTTCCTTCCTGGTATCAGGGCCTTATCGTGTAGCTTATGTATTTCTGTGCTGTGTCTGGGTGCGTGATGTCATTCTGGTTTTTTTCAGTGCCTGTGTGCCTGACTGACTCACAGAATGTCTCTGTTTTTATTCAAATATATATATGGTGTGTGTGTGTGTGTGTGTGTGTATGTATATATATATATATATATATAATATATATATATATATATATACAGTGGGGAGAACAAGTATTTGATACACTGCCGATTTTGCAGGTTTTCCTACTTACAAAGCATGTAGAGGTCTGTAATTTTTATCATAGGTACACTTCAACTTTGAGAGACGGAATCTAAAACAAAAATCCAGAAAATCACATTGTATGATTTTTAAGTAATTCATTTGCATTTTATTGCATGACATAAGTATTTGATACATCAGAAAAGCAGAACTTAATATTTGGTACAGAAACCTTTGTTTGCAATTACAGAGATCATACGTTTCCTGTAGGTCTTGACCAGGTTTGCACACACTGCAGCAGGGATTTTGGCCCACTCCTCCATACAGACCTTCTCCAGATCCTTCAGGTTTCGGGGCTGTCGCTGGGCAATACAGACTTTCAGCTCCCTCCAAAGATTTTCTATTGGGTTCAGGTCTGGAGACTGGCTAGGCCACTCCAGGACCTTGAGATGCTTCTTACGGAGCCACTCCTTAGTTGCCCTGGCTGTGTGTTTCGGGTCGTTGTCATGCTGGAAGACCCAGCCACGACCCATCTTCAATGCTCTTGCTGAGGGAAGGAGGTTGTTGGCCAAGATCTCGCGATACATGGCCCCATCCATCCTCCCCTCAATACGGTGCAGTCGTCCTGTCCCCTTTGCAGAAAAGCATCCCCAAAGAATGATGTTTCCACCTCCATGCTTCACGGTTGGGATGGTGTTCTTGGGGTTATACTCATCCTTCTTCTTCCTCCAAACATGGCGAGTGGAGTTTAGACCAAAAAGCTATTTTTTTGTCTCATCAGACCACATGACCTTCTCCCATTCCTCCTCTGGATCATCCAGATGGTCATTGGCAAACTTCAGACGGGCCTGGACATGCACTGGCTTGAGCAGGGGGACCTTGCGTGCGCTGCAGGATTTTAATCCATGACGGCGTAGTGTGTTACTAATGGTTTTCTTTGAGACTGTGGTCCCAGCTCTCTTCAGGTCATTGACCAGGTCCTGCCGTGTAGTTCTGGGCTGATCCCTCACCTTCCTCATGACCATTGATGCCCCACGAGGTGAGATCTTGCATGGAGCCCCAGACTGAGGGTGATTGACCGTCATCTTGAACTTCTTCCATTTTCTAATAATTGCGCCAACAGTTGTTGCCTTCTCACCAAGCTGCTTGCCTATTGTCCTGTAGGCCATCCCAGCCTTGTGCAGGTCTACAATTGTGGAGAGGTTGGAGTCTGTTTGATTGAGTGTGTGGACAGGTGTCTTTTATACAGGTAACAAGTTCAAACAGGTGCAGTTAATACAGGTAATGAGTGGAGAACAGGAAGGCTTCTTAAAGAAAAACTAACAGGTCTGTGAGAGCCAGAATTCTTACTGGTTGGTAGGTGATCAAATACTTATGTCATGCAATAAAATGCAAATTAATTACTTAAAAATCATACAATGTGATTTTCTGGATTTTTGTTTTAGATTCCGTCTCTCACAGTTGAAGTGTACCTATGATAAAAATTACAGACCTCTACATGCTTTGTAAGTAGGAAAACCTGCAAAATCGGCAGTGTATCAAATACTTGTTCTCCCCACTGTATATACACACACACACACACACACACATATATATAGATACACAGACAAGAAAATATAGAAAACAATATGATCCGAATTAAAAGGCAAAATGAAAAGTGCATGGATCTTGTTCTTCCTCTTCCAAATATATATATATATTTTTTTTACAAAATTGTTGCAAATAACACAAAATAAAACATAAGATAAAAGTAAATCAGGGGAAGAAAGAAAATACATTCAAGTGAAATGCTTAATCAAAATGAGTTACAGAAGTTTCTTTCCTCATTGTGCCCCAGGTGACGCTGGGAGATACCTTCATCGGCATCGGGAGGAAGACTCCGGACTGTCAGGGAAACACCAAGTACTTCCGCTGCAAGTTCTGTAACTTCACCTACATGGGCAGCTCCTCAGTGGAGCTGGAGAAACACTTCCTTTCTGCCCACCCCAACAAGATGAAGTCCCACCTCCCGCCGCTGCCGAACGACGACAAGCCCTCGGAAAGGAAGGGGAACTGTGTGACACGGGGCGGTAGCGTGGAGGCGGCGGAACCGGGAAAGTGGGCTGACCGGGTGGCGGTCCGTGCGGAGGACGACTCGGTGGCTGGTTACTCCGTCCCCGTTCACGCCACAGACTCGCCTGGCTGGACGGGGTCCGACGGCGGGGCCACAGCGGTGGCCTATTACTGGTGTAAGTACTGCAGCTTCAGCTGTGAGTCGCCCAGCTCACAACGCCTCCTGGAGCACTATGAAAAGAGGCACAACCAGCCTGGAGGAGGAGGAGGAGGAGGAGGAGGGGGGACCAGGGAGGGCAGCCCAGCCGAGAGGGAGCGAGGGAGTAGCAAAGCCAGGGACGGAGAGAGAGACCCCGAACGAGGACTGACCCCCCACAGCCGGAGGAAAGACAAGACAGGAATGAGTGGCTCGATGGGCGCAACGGACCCGGAGACAGTGGTGACCAGCTACAACTGCCAGTTCTGCGACTTCCGCTACTCCATGAACCACGGGCCTGAGGTGATCGTGGTGGCACCGCTGCTCCGCCACTACCAGCAGGCCCACAGCATCCACAAGTGCACCATCAAGCACTGTCCATTCTGCCCACGCGGCCTCTGCAGCCCCGAGAAGCACCTGGGGGAAATCTCCTACCCGTTTGCTTGCAGAAAGAACGCATGCTCCCACTGCGCCCTCCTCCAGCTGTCCCCCCAGGGCAGCCCCCCATCTCCCAGGCCCAGCGTCACACACTTGTGTGACCAGTGTCCCTACGCCACCAGCGACATCGACCTGCTTCTGCTGCACTACGACAGCGCCCATGCCACCCACGGCGTGCTTGAGGTCAAGGCCGAGCAGGAGGGAGCCGAAATGGGTAGGAACTCGGCGCCCAAGGGCCCTCACGGGGAGCAGTCATGTACCAAGTGCCATTTCATCACAGATGTGGAGGAGGAAATCTTCCGTCACTACAGGTGAGTAGTGGGGAGTTGAGTTGTAGTTTAAAAAATGTCTTACAATAGAGTGTTATTAGAAAGACAAAATATAATACATGTGCAGAATACTTAGAATTCTTTGGAACTCCTTAGAACTCCATGGAATTCCTTGGAACTCAGAACTATTTGGAACTCATTAGAACTCATTAGAACTCACTAGAACTCACTAGAACTCACTAGAACTCACTAGAACTCACTAGAACTCACTAGAACTCATGAGAACTCATTAGAGCAACTTGCAACAACTTGCAACAACTTGCAAAAACTTGCAACAACTTGCAACTCCATGGAACTCCATGGAACTCCATGGAACTCCATGGAACTATTTGTAACTCATTAGAACTCCTTGGAAGTCCTTAGAACTATTTGGAACTCAGAACTCCTTGGAAGTCCTTGAGACGTCCCCTTTTACTCAACGCTCTCTTGTTGCTCACATGTTGTAGTTAGTAGTCTTCTTATCTTCTTAACCACAGATCATACAGCAAACGCGCCATTTTCACATATGCAGACACTGGTATGGTGCTGGATATAATGAATACAAGGTTGAAAAGTGGAGGAATTGACTTTTTAAGGGTTGGTTCAGCTTCCTATTGAAAACCTGATAATCATTGGTAATAATGTTAGTTTAGTATGGTATCATGCATCATGTGGCTCAGTGCTAGAATCCTGCTAGTGTAAGCATTGTTGACATTGTTCTTACTTCAATTTAGGGTTCTGAAATTCTGTTTTTGTGACGGTGAATAAGTAAATCCAGCTTTGCTCATAATGAACACAGACTTGCGCAATCACACACAGTACATATAGTTAATCAACTTTAGGGAATCAATAGTGAAATGTTAAAAGTCAGGTAATTAATAACCCCTTTGTGGGTTTAGATTTAGTCTTGCCTTTGGCAGGTGTGTTTGTGTGCGTTTGTGTGTGTGTATGTATGTGTCTATGCATGTGTGCATGCCTGCCTGTGTGCGAGTGTGTGTTTGTGGGGAGGGGGAGAGGGAGAGGGATAATTGTCACTGAAGATAACTGCCACTGAAATCAAGAATTGCACTCTATTGCACTCTGTAATACCTCCACATAAGATATCAATTACAAAGCATTTTTCTGTTTCAGCTCAGCAAGCGGCCTGTTTTAGATTCGGCTGTTTTGGAATGTATTGATAGAATTGAGTATTGTGCAGTAGCTTGATACATATGTCCACTTGAAGTCTTTACAGATGCAGCGCCAGAGCGCTGAGAAATCAATAGGTGGGAATAAATACAACAAACCGTGTCTGCTCGGGATATATTAGATGATTCTACACTGAGTCAGGGGAAACATATTTATACTGAGTTAGCCAGCAGGTCAGGGGAAACAAATGTATACCGAGTTAGCCAGCAGGTCAGGGGGAACGTATTTATACTGAGTTAGCCAGCAGGTCAGGGGAAACACATTTATACTGAGTTAGCTAGCAGGTCAGGGGAAACACATTTATACTGAGTTAGCTAGCAGGTCAGGGGAAACGTATATATACTGAGTTAGCCAGCAGGTCAGGGGAAACGTATTTATACTGAGTTAGCCAGCGGGTCAGGGGAAATGTATTTATACTGAGTTAGCCAGCAGGTCAGGGGAAACGTATTTATACTGAGTTAGCCAGCGGGTCAGGGGAAATGTATTTATACTGAGTTAGCCAGCAGGTCAGGGGAAACGTATTTATACTGAGTTAGCCAGCGGGTCAGGGGAAATGTATTTATACTGAGTTAGCCAGCAGGTCAGGGGAAACGTATTTATACTGAGTTAGCCAGCGGGTCAGGGGAAATGTATTTATACTGAGTTAGCTAGCAGGTCAGGGGAAACATATTTATACTGAGTTAGCCAGCGGGTCAGGGGAAAATTATTTATACTGAGTTAGCTAGCAGGTCAGGGGAAACAAATGTATACTGAGTTAGCCAGCAGGTCAGGGGAAAATTATTTATACTGAGTTAGCCAGCAGGTCAGGGGAAATGTATTTATACTGAGTTAGCCAGCGAGTCAGGGGAAACATATTTATACTGAGTTAGCCAGCAGGTCAGGGGAAAATTATTTATACTTAGTTAGCTAGCAGGTCAGGGGAAAATTATTTATACTTAGTTAGCTAGCAGGTCAGGGGAAAATTATTTATACTGAGTTAGCCAGCAGGTCAGGGGAAACATATTTATACTGAGTTAGCCAGCGGGTCAGGGGAAAATTATTTATACTGAGTTAGCTAGCAGGTCAGGGGAAACAAATGTATACTGAGTTAGCCAGCAGGTCAGGGGAAACACATTTATACTGAGTTAGCCAGCGGGTCAGGAGAAACGTATTTCTACTGAGTTAGCCAGCGGGTCAGGGGAAATGTATTTATACTGAGTTAGCCAGCGAGTCAGGGGAAACATATTTATACTGAGTTAGCCAGCAGGTTAGGGGAAAATTATTTATACTGAGTTAGCCAGCAGGTCAGGGAAAAATTATTTATACCGAGTTAGCCAGCAGGTCAGGGGAAACAAATGTATACTGAGTTAGCTAGCAGGTCAGGGGAAACACATTTATACTGAGTTAGCCAGCAGGTCAGGGGAAACATATTTATACTGAGTTAGCCAGCGGGTCAGGGGAAACATATTTATACTTAGTTAGCTAGCAGGTCAGGGGAAACGCATTTATACTTAGTTAGCTAGCAGGTCAGGGGAAACGTGTGTATATATACTGAGTTAGCCAGCATGTCAGGAGAAACGTATTTATACTGAGTTAGCCAGCGAGTCAGGGGGAATGTATTTATACTGAGTTATGCAGCAGGTCAGGGGAAGCATATTTATACTAAGTTAGCCAGCGAAACATATTCATACTGCGTTAGCCAGCAGGTCAGGGAAAACATATTCATACTGCGTTAGCCAGCAGGTCAGGGAAAACATATTCATACTGCGTTAGCCAGCAGGTCAGGGGAAATGTATTTATACTGAGTTAGCCAGCAGGTCAGGGGAAACATATTTATACTGAGTTAGCCAGCAGGTCAGGGGAAACATATTTATACTGAGTTAGCCAGCAGGTCAGGGGAAACATATTTATACTGAGTTAGCTAGCAGGTCAGGGGAAATGTATTTATACTGAGTTAGCCAGCAGGTTAGGGGAAAATTATTTATACTGCGTTAGCCAGCAGGTCAGGGGAAACATATTTATACTGAGTTAGCCAATAGGTCAGGGGAAACATATTTATACTGAGTTAGCCAGCAGGTCAGGGGAGGGGAAACATATTTAATAAAGCCTGCCCTTTTCTTCTGTTAATAAGTTTGACGTTTTTTGACTGAGTGGCTTGCGAAAGTATTCACCCCCCTTGGCATTTTTCCTAATTTTGTTGCCTTACAACCTGGAATTAAAATTCTCCACAACTTTGTCCCTGACCTGTTTGGAGAGCTCCTTGGTCTTCATGGTGCCGCTTGCTTGGTGGTGCCCTTCGTTTAGTGGTGTTGCAGACTCTGGGGCCTTTCAGAACATGTGTATATATACTGAGATCATGTGACAGATCATGTGACACTTAGATTGCACACAGGTGGACTTTATTTAACTAATTATGTGACTTCTGAAGGTAATTGGTTGCACCAGATCTTATTTAGGGGCTTCATAGCAAACGGGGTGAATACATATGCACGCACCACCTTTCCGTTATTTATTTTTTTCTATTGTTTGAGACTATTTTGTCCATTACATTACATCCAAATAAAAATCCATTTAAAGTACAGGTTGTAATGCCACAAAATAGGAAAAACGCCAAGGGGGATGAATACATTTGCAAGGCACTGTATCACTTGTTGAAGACTGAATTTCTGCAATGCTTTTAAAATGTTCACCTCTCTAGGCAAAGTCTTAAACGTTGACACAAAGCAGCTAAATGGCCACCCTTAGTGAAAGAAACAGGGTCTTGGCATCCTTACCCTGTATAGCTCAGGAATGGAGGACTTCCACAGCATCCTTACCCTGTATAGCTCAGGTATGGAGGACTTCCACAGCATCCTTACCCTGTATAGCTCAGTTATGGAGGACTTCCACAGCATCCTTACCCTGTATAGCTCAGGTATGGAGGACTTCCACAGCATCCTTACCCTGTATAGCTCAGGTATAGAGGACTTCCACAGCATCCTTACCCTGTATAGCTCAGGAATGGAGGACTTCCACAGCATCCTTGCCCTGTATAGCTCAGGAATGGAGGACTTCCACAGCATCCTTACCCTGTATAGCTCAGGTATGGAGGACTTCCACAGCATCCTTACCCTGTGTAGCTCAGGAATGGAGGACTTCCACAGCATCCTTACCCTGTATAGCTCAGGAATGGAGGACTTCCACAGCATCCTTACCCTGTATAGCTCAGGTATGGAGGACTTCCACAGCATCCTTACCCTGTATAGCTCAGGAATGGAGGACTTCCACAGCATCCTTACCCTGTATAGCTCAGGAATGGAGGACTTCCACGGCATCCTTACCCTGTATAGCTCAGGTATGGAGGACTTCCACAGCATCCTTACCCTGTATAGCTCAGGTATGGAGGACTTCCACAGCATCCTTACCCTGTATAGCTCAGGAATGGAGGACTTCCACAGCATCATTACCCTGTATAGCTCAGGTATGGAGGACTTCCACAGCATCCTTACCCTGTATAGCTCAGGTATGGAGGACTTCCACAGCATCCTTACCCTGTATAGCTCAGGAATGGAGGACTTCCACAGCATCCTTACCCTGTATAGCTCAGGAATGGAGGACTTCCACAGCATCCTTACCCTGTATAGCTCAGGAATGGAGGACTTCCACAGCATCCTTACCCTGTATAGCTCGGGAATGGAGGACTTCCACAGCATCCTTACCCTGTATAGCTCGGGAATGGAGGACTTCCACAGCATCCTTACCCTGTATAGCTCAGGAATGGAGGACTTCCACAGCATCCTTACCCTGTATAGCTCAGGTATGGAGGACTTCCACAGCATCCTTACCCTGTATAGCTCAGGTATGGAGGACTTCCACAGCATCCTTACCCTGTATAGCTCAGGAATGGAGGACTTTCACAGCATCCTTACCCTGTATAGCTCAGGTATGGAGGACTTCCACAGCATCCTTACCCTGTATAGCTCAGGTATGGAGGACTTCCACAGCATCCTTACCCTGTATAGCTCAGGAATGGAGGACTTCCACAGCATCCTTACCCTGTATAGCTCAGGAATGGAGGACTTCCACAGCATCCTTACCCTGTATAGCTCAGGTATGGAGGACTTCCACAGCATCCTTACCCTGTATAGCTCAGGAATGGAGGACTTCCACAGCATCCTTACCCTGTATAGCTCAGGAATGGAGGACTTCCACAGCATCCTTACCCTGTATAGCTCAGGTATGGAGGACCTCCACAGCATCCTTACCCTGTATAGCTCAGGTATGGAGGACTTCCACAGCATCCTTACCCTGTATAGCTCAGGTATGGAGGACTTCCACAGTACCATGTTTTACCCACAGCCTCTCCAGCTCAGTCCCCCCTGTCCCATGTTTTACCCCCCAGCCTCTCCAGCTCAGTCCCCCCTGTCCCATGTTTTACCCCCAGCCTCTCCAGCTCAGTCCCCCCGGTCCCATGTTTTACCCCAGCCTCTCCAGCTCAGTCTCACCTGTCCCATGTTTTACCCCCAGCCTCTCCAGCTCAGTCCCCCCTGTCCCATGTTTTACCCCCAGCCTCTCCAGCTCAGTTCCCCTGTCCCATGTTTTACCCCCAGCCTCTCCAGCTCAGTCCCCCCTGTCCCATGTTTTACCCCCCAGCCTCTCCAGCTCAGTCCCCCCTGTCCCATGTTTACCCCAGCCTCTCCAGCTCAGTCCCCCCTGTCCCATGTTTTAACCCCAGCCTCTTCAGCTCAGTCCCCCCTGTCCCATGTTTTACCCCCAGCCTCTCCAGCTCAGTCCCCCCTGTCCCATGTTTTACCCCCAGCCTCTCCAGCTCAGTCCCCCCCTGTCCCATGGTTTTACCCCCAGCCTCTCCAGCTCAGTCCCCCCTGTCCCGTGTTTTAACCCCAGCCTCTCCAGCTCAGTCCCCCCCTGTCCCATGTTTTACCCCCAGCCTCTCCAGCTCAGTCCCCCCTGTCCCATGTTTTAACCCCAGCCTCTCCAGCTCAGTCCCCCCTGTCCCATGTTTTACCCCCAGCCTCTCCAGCTCAGTCCCCCCCTGTCCCATGTTTTTAACCCCCAGCCTCTCCAGCTCAGTCCCCCCCTGTCCCATGTTTTTACCCCCAGCCTCTCCAGCTCAGTCCCCCCCTGTCCCGTGTTTTACCCCCCAGCCTCTCCAGCTCAGTCCCCCCGGTCCCATGTTTTACCCCAGCCTCTCCAGCTCAGTCCCCCCGGTCCCATGTTTTACCCCAGCCTCTCCAGCTCAGTCCCACCTGTCCCAGACCATCACTCCCTTGTTTGCTTCTATTTGTACAGTGTACAGGGGGAGGAAAACCCTTCCAGCTCCCTCCTTCTCCCCCTCCTCCCCCTCCTCCTACTCCTCAGGGAGAAGGGCACCGGCAGCCAAGTTACAAGTCGTGCTGGGCTAGAGTTTCCATTTCCTCTGTGATGTCAGTGGGATCTGTCTGTCACACTGGTGTGATTCAGTCCAGTTCACCTCACAGCTCCGCATCTGCCGACCAGCCCCCGTAAAATTCCCAGTATTGAGTACATTCACTGGTGCATAGCTGGGGGAGTTTCATTTCATAGCGCACAAATTACATCCACTCAATACTTTTACTGAGAGAGACATTGTGTTTTTAACCCCAAAAACAAAATCAATAAAAGCATGTGAATGTATTTTAGGGAAAGTGCAGATTTTTAGATACTCCAATGAGAGAGAGAGAGAGAGAGAGAGAGAGAGAGAGAGAGAGAGAGAGAGAGAGAGGAGAGAGAGAGAGGAGATAGCGATGAGAGAGAGAGGAGAGAGAAGTGGAGAGAGAGGAGAGGGAGATAGCGAGAGAGAGAGAGGAGATAGCGGAAGAGAAAAAGATACTTGCCAAGATGGCCTCTTTCTCTGTTCTTATTCATCCACTAGTGTATGACTGCAGCTAATCTTGTACAGACAGATACATCTGGACTTGCACAAAAATATGACTGTGCGTGTGCGTGCGGACCTATCTGTGTGGTGGGGGGGATTCCCTCAAGTGCAATTCCCTCAAATATCATACTCTGCTTAATCAATTTATAGATATCATTCTTATTCTCATGGCAAAAAACAATGTGTCAAAGGTTAAATACATTTCTAAGCAACAAAGGAGACAAGACACAAAAATAAATTAAATAACTGTTAGACATAGTTAGTTTTCTAAATTGGAAGAAAATGATGTTACCTTGATAACTGTTCCTTAATTGAATTAAATCTATTAAATTACTTTGCCTTTTCATCACTCTAATAAACAGTATTCAACAGTTTTGTGTAATAATAATTGCTAATAGTATGAAAAATGTATGCACTCACTAAATGTAATTCGCTCTGGATAAGAGCTTCTGTAAATGACAAAACATTTTAAAAAATGTAATACTTTAAAATTATGGCGGTAATTGAGTGATACATGTTTAAACACACACCTTAATTAAACCATCTCATTATTCCTAGGTGTGCAACTTGTTACAGTTAGAGGGACTGGTAAGAGATCATGAATACATCATGAATATAAACAAAACTATCTTTCCCCGAGTATACATTTACATATATACAGTGTACAGTATATAGACTGTAAAAGTCTGCACTTTAGCTGATAATGTGCAGCTTATTTTAAACTTAAAATAATACTTTGTTGAACAGAATTGAACTTAAAAAAATAAAAAATTATTTGACTTTTTTATATATCAGTGATAAGTCTGACCCTAAACCCAGAGTGTAGGGCCCAGGGGGGTCTCAGACCACCTGAATGAGACATGATTCCCCCTAAATGCAACAAAGTCAAACTTTGGGGGGTTCTCTAAAGAATGCTAATTTAACCATTCTTCTATTTGTTTAAAATGCTGTTGGTACCGATACAGTGGTAAATATTAAAATAAAAGCTTATTCCTAATTAAACAAATATCTGGCAAATGATAGTCTGCTGTGATAACGTGTTACAGCCAGGGAACGTCTAAAGAAGAACCCGTCACTCTGCGACGCCACCAATCCTCACACTAGCCCCTTTTGGGTCCCAAGATCAACCCTGTCGGTTTTCGGTCACATAAATATTTGTTTTCTTCATTTGGGGTTCGGGAAGGGGAGAGAAAAACATTTTGGGGTTAATTCCCCGGGCCTTCCTTTTTTTGGTGAATTTTTGTGTTCGAGGAGGGGGAATAAAAAAAAAGAAGTAAAAATGCATTTCAGGGGGAGGGGGTTTGTTAAAGGGAGGGGTTTCCCACTTCTCTTCTGCTCGACTCGCTCTCGCCTCTCGCCCCTCGGGCCTCCTCTCCTCCTCCCTCCCTCCCCCCCTCTTCTCTCCTCTCTCGCCTCCTCCCCTCTCTTTTCTCCTCTCTCTCTCTCTCTCCCCTTCCTTCCCCCCCGTTTCTTTTCCCTCCCCCCCCTCCCCCCCTCGCCCCTTTTCCCCCTCCCCCCCTTCCCCGTTCCCAAAAACCCCTTTTTAAAAATAATATTCTTTTAAAATTTCCTTTTTTTTTTTTTAAACTTTTCTGAGTGTATGTTTACTGTTAATCTTTATTGTTTCTTTCATTTCACTATCGTCTACTTCACTTGCTTTGGCATGTAACACAGAACGTTTCTTCCTCCCATGCCGTAAAGCCTGAGAGAGAGAGAGAGAGAGAGAGAGAGAGATCACAGATCGAGAGCTACGTATACGATCGAAGAGAGTTTGTTGCTCTTTTAAAGGGTCATAAAATGGATTGTGTCTGTTTCTGGAAGGACTGGCCGTGGAGGAGGCTCTGTCTTTATCACTCACCATAACTCCCCTCTAATAAAAATGGAAAACAACCACTGTGTCTCAGGTTGCACACTTGTCCGTTTGTTTAGTTTTCTGGGCTAGGAGGAAAACAGTTGTTTTATGTTGAAGAAAACTGCTCTGTGCTAGCCCAAAGGATAGATGCTTTGGCTGAGATGTAAACAGTTCAGAGAAGCCTGCAGAGACTACACAAACAAACACACACACACACACATACACACACACCATGGTTTACGTTAGGAAAATGTGGCGCTGGACATTTGACTGGCAGCATTTAAATTTACCGGACATTTGAGAAATGTACCGGACCCACAGTGCTCAGAATGACAGAAATCACATTTAGATTACGGTAATTCCTATTAACAGAACATGCAAGTCGAGGTTGCAAAGATCCTAGCACATTAGAGGTCCTTCTTTCCAAATTCTGATGCGTACTTTGAAGATGCTAGAACAGTGGTTCCAGCACTTTTTTCAGTTACTGTACCACCAACTGAGTTTTTCTCAGCCCGGAGTACCCCTTACAGTAAGTACCCACTCATGTGCATTTTATAATAATAATAATAATAATATGGCACTTAGCAGACATTTTTATCCAAAGTGACTTACAGTCATGCGTGCATACATTTTTGTGTATGGGTAGTCCCGGGGATCGAACCCACTACCCTGGCGTTACAAGCGCCGTGCTCTACCAGCTGAGCTACAGAGGACCACAGTAGGCCTATGGTGAGCTACAGTAGGCCTATGGTCTCATGAGTTTTCTCAAGTACCCCCTGTGGATAGACTAAGTAACCCCCCAGTACCCCTGGTTGGGAACCACTGTGTTAGAATAACTGTCCACATTTACTTAAAAAAAAATAATAAAAACTTTTCCTCAGCCAAGAAGACAAGTATTGAACAGCAAAATCACTAGCCTATGTCAATCTACTATCTCCCATAGTAGAAAAGTTGACCTATTCTATTGGTCAGCTTGTCGAAAAAGAAATGGCTTATTCCAAAACAAACTCTGGGACAGTAGTGGGACGATAGATCCTAATTTCATCCAACCAGTAGGCCTCGGCTACATTAAAGAAATGTTAAAAAGCAACGAGTCTGATGCAACAGATCAGAACGTTTACCTTAACATTTTGATAAACTATTATTTCTTCACATTATAATCACAGCAATGCATACAAGGCAGTAGGCTACGCGCGAATGTTCGTTCCATAATGCAATTAGTGGGAAAACACAGTTGTCAAAAGGGCACTGCACATCAAATCAAATCAAATCTAATATTATTTGTCACATACATGTGTTTAGCAGATGTTATTGCGGGTGTAGCGAAATGCTTGTGCTTCTAGCTCCGACAGTGCAGTAATATCTAACAATTTCACAACATACAGTTGAAGTCGGAAGTTTACATACACTTAGGTTGGAGTCATTAAAACTCGTTTTTCAACCACTCCACAAATTTCTTGTTAACAAACTATAGTTTTGGCAAGTCGGTTAGGACATCTACTTTGTGCATGACACAAGTAATTTTTCCAACAATTGTTTACAGACAGATTATTTCACTTATAATTCACTGTATCACAATTCCAGTGGGTCAGAAGTTTACATACACTAAGTTGACTGTGCCTTTAAACAGCTTGGAAAATTCCAGAAAATGATGTCATGGCTTTAGAAGCTTCTGATAGGCTAATTGACATCATTTGAGTCAATTGGAGGTGTACCTGTGGATGTATTTCAAGGCCTACCTTCAAACTCAGTGCCACTTTGCTTGACATCATGGGAAAATCAAAAGAAATCAGCCAAGACCTCAGAAAAAACTCCTTGGGAGCAATTTCCAAACGCCTGAAGGTACCACGTTCATCTGTACAAACAATAGTACGCAAGTATAAACACCATGGGACCACACAGCCGTCATACCGCTCAGGAAGGAGACGTGTTCTGTCTCCTAGAGATGAACGTACTTTGGTGCGAAAAGTGCAAATCAATCCCAAAACAACAGCAAAGGACCTTGTGAAGATGCTGGAGGAAACAGGTACAAAAGTATCTATAAAACAAGTCCTATATCGACATAACCTGAAATGCCGCTCAGCAAGGAAGAAGCCACTGATCCAAAACCACCATAAAAAAGACAGACTACGGTTTGCAACTGCACATGGGGACAAAGATCATACTCTTTGGAGAAATGTCCTCTGGTCTGATGAAACAGAAATAGAACTGTTGGGCCATAATGACCATTGTTATGTTTGGAGGAAAAAGGGGGTTCCTGCAAGCCAAAGAACACCATCCCAACCGTGAAGCACGGGGGTGGCAGCATCATGCTGTGGGGGTGCTTTGCTGCAGGAGGGACTGGTGCACTTCACAAAATAGATGGCATCATGAGGAAGGAAAATTATGTGGATATATTGCAGCAACATCTCAAGACATCAGTCAGGAAATTGAAGCTTGGTCGCAAATGGGTCTTCCAAATGAACAATGACCCTAAGCATACTTCAAAGGTTGTGGCAAAATGGCTAAAGGACAACAAAGTCAAGGTATTGGAGTGGCCATCCCAAAGCCCTGACCTCAATCCTATAGAAATTTTGTGGGCAGAACTGAAAAAACGTGTGCGAGCAAGGAGACCTACAAACCTGACTCAGTTACACAAGCTCAGACAGGAGGAATGGGCCAAAATTCACCCAACTTATTGTGGAAGGCTACCCGAAACGTTTGACCCAAGTTAAACAATTTAAAGGCAATGCTTCCAAATACAAATTGAGTGTATGTAAACTCTGACCCACTGGGAATGTGATGAAATAAATAAAAGCTGAAATAAATCATTCTCTCTACTATTATTCTGACATTTCACATTCTTAAATTAAAATGGTGATCCTAACTGACCTAAAACAGGGAATTTTTACTAGGATTAAATGTCAGGAACTGTGAAAAACTGAGTTTAAATGTATTTGGCTAAGGTGTATGTAAACTTCCGACTTCAACTGTATACCCAATACACACAAATCTAAGTAAGGAATGGAATTTAAGAATATATACATATATGGACAAGCAATGACAGAGCGGCATGGACTAAGATACAGTAGAATATTATAGAATACATTATATACATATGAGATGAGTAATTCAAGATATGTAAACATGATTAATGTGACTAGTGTTCCATTTCTTAAAGTGGCCAGTGATTTCAATAGGCAGCAGCAGCCTCTAATGTGCTAGTGATGGCTATTTAACAGTCTGATGGCCTTGAGATAGAAGCTGTTTTTCGTTCTCTCTGTCCCAGCTTTGATGCACCTGTAATGACCTCGCCTTCTGGATGATAGTGGGGTGAACAGGCAGTGGCTTGGGTGGTTGATGTCCTTGATGATCTTTTTGGCCTTCCTGTGACATCGGGTGCTGTAGGTGTCCTGGAGGGCGGGTAGTTTGCCCCCGGTAATGCGTTCGGCAGACCGCACCACTCTCTGGAGAGCCCTGCGGTTGCAGGCGGTGCAGTTGCCGTACCAGGCGGTGATACAGCCCGACAGGATGCTCTCAATTGTGCATCTGTAAAAGTTTGTGAGGGTTTTAGGTGCCAAGACACATTTCTTCAGACTCCTGAGGTTGAAGAGGCCCTGTTGCGCCTTCTTCACCACACTGTCTGCGTGGGTGGACCATTTCAGTTTGTCAGTGATGTGTACGCCAAGGAACTTGAAGCTTTCCACCTTCTCCACTGCGGTCCCGTCGATGTGGATAGAGGGGTGCACCCTCTGCTGTTTCCTGAAGTCCACGATCATATCCTTTGTTTTGTTGACGTTGAGTGAGAGGTTATTTTCCTGGCACCACACTCCCAGAGCCCTCACCTCCTCCCTGTAGGCGGTCTCATCATTGTTGGTAATCAAGCCTACTACTGTTGTGTCGTCTGCAAACTTGATGATTGAGTTGGCGAGTGGTTTCATGTGACAGACATGAAAATATCTGTTAGAAACTAATACGCAACAACTAGCATTGGTTGCTAATATGACTAGGATTGTGCCTTTTAGCAACTGGACAATGAAAGTTGATGAAAAATAATTGCCTCTACGGATATGCTCTGATTTTGGCTATGCTACTTTGAAGCAAGGTAAGACATGCCTCATAATATCTAGTAAAATGTTCAGGTTTCAAACAATTAAGTATATGTTTTCAAAATGCATACTGCCTCCAGCTCATTGCAAAGTGGTGTGTGACTCGCTGACGTCGCCTGCCTTCCGTTGCCCTGGATACTGTTTGAGATGATGTAGCTGCAGCTCTCACGATGTCTGACAGATGTGTGATAAATAAGGTACATAACGAATATACTGTACACAAGCACCAATTTAATTCCACTAAATTATGCAAATGAACGTATATACTGATAAGCATGACTAGTCAAAATGTAGTTCCATCCGACTGGTATTTCCATCAATTAAGAGGCTGAAAAGTATTATTATTATTATTATTATTATTATTATTATTATTATTATTACAGTGGAGAAAAAAAGTATTTAGTCAGCCACCAATTGTGCAAGTTCTCCCACTTAAAAAGATGAGAGAGGCCTGTAATTTTCATCATAGGTACACGTCAACTATGACAGACAAAATGAGAAAAAAAAATCCAGAAAATCACATTGTAGGATTTTTAATGAATTTATTTGCAAATTATGGTGGAAAATAAGTATTTGGTCAATAACAAAAGTTTCTCAATACTTTGTTATATACCCTTTGTTGGCAATGACACAGGTCAAACGTTTTCTGTAATCTTCACACACTGTTGCTGGTATTTTGGCCCATTCCTCCATGCAGATCTCCTCTAGAGCAGTGATGTTTTGGGGCTGTCGCTGGGCAACACAGACTTTCAACTCCCTCCAAAGATTTTCTATGGGGTTGAGATCTGGAGACAGACTAGGCCACTCCAGGACCTTGAAATGCTTCTTACGAAGCCACTCCTTCGTTGCCCGGGCGGTGTGTTTGGGATCATTGTCATGCTGAAAGACCCAGCCACGTTTCATCTTCAATGCCCTTGCTGATGGAAGGAGGTTTTCACTCAAAATCTCACGATACATGGCCCATTCATTCTTTCCTTTACAGGGATCAGACGTCCTGGTCCCTTTGCAGAAAAACAGCCCCAAAGCATGATGTTTCCACCCCCATGCTTCACAGTAGGTATGGTGTTCTTTGGATGCAACTCAGCATTCTTTGTCCTCCAAACACGACGAGTTGAGTTTTTACCAAAAAGTTCTATTTTGGTTTCATCTGACCATATGACATTCTCCCAATCCTCTTCTGGATCATCCAAATGCACTCTAGCAAACTTCAGATGGGCCTGGACATGTACTGGCTTAAGCAGGGGGACACGTCTGGCACTGCAGAATCTGAGTCCCTGGCGGCGTAGTGTGGTACTGATGGTAGGCTTTGTTACTTTGGTCCCAGCTCTCTTTATTTTTTTATTTTTTTTATTTCACCTTTATTTAACCAGGTAAGCCAGTTGAGAACAGGTTCTCATTTACAACTGCGACCTGGCCAAGATAAAGCAAAGTAGTGCAATAAAAACAACACAGAGTTACATATGGGGTAAAAAACATAAAGTCAGAAATACAACAGAAAATATATATACAGTGTGTGCAAATGTAGCAAGTTATGGAGGTAAGGCAATAAATAGGCTATAGTGCAGAATAATTACAATAGTATTAACACTGGAATGCTAGATGTGCAAGAGATTATGTGCAAATAGAGATACTGGGGTGCAAAAGAGCAAAATAAATAACAATATAGGGATGAGGTAGTTGGGTGGGCTAATTTCAGATGGGCTGTGTACAGGTGCAGTGATCGGTAAGGTGCTCTGACAACTGATGCTTAAAGTTATTGAGGGAGATAAGAGTCTCCAGCTTCAGAGATTTTTGCAATTCGTTCCAGTCATTGGCAGCAGAGAACTGGAAGGAATGGCGGCCAAAGGAGGTGTTGGCTTTGGGAATGACCAGTGAGATATACCTGCTGGAGCGCAGACTACGGGTGGGTGCTGCTATGGTGACCAATGAGCTAAGATAAGGCGGGGATTTGCCTAGCAGTGATTTATAGATGGCCTGGAGCCAGTGGGTTTGACGACGGACATGTAGTGAGGACCAGCCAACAAGAGCGTACAGGTCACAGTGGTGGGTAGTGTATGGGGCTTTGGAGACAAAACGGATGGCACTGTGATAGACTACATCCAATTTGCTGAGTAGAGTGTTGGAGGCTATTTTGTAAATGACATCGCCGAAGTCAAGGATCGGTAGGATAGTCAGTTTTACGAGGGCATGTTTGGCAGCATGAGTGAAGGAGGCTTTGTTGCGAAATAGGAAGCCGATTCTAGATTTAACTTTGGATTGGAGATTCTTTATGTGAGTCTGGAAGTTGAGTTTACAGTCTAACCAGACACCTAGATATTTGTAGTTGTCCACATACTCTAGGTCAGACCCGTCGAGAGTGGTGATTCTAGTCGGGTGGGCGGGTGCTAGCAGCGTTCGATTGAAAAGCATGCATTTAGTTTTACTAGTGTTTAAGAGCAGTTGAAGGCTACTGAAGGATTGTTGTATGGCATTGAAGCTCGTTTGGAGGTTTGTTAACACAGTGTCCAATGAAGGGCCAGATGTATACAAAATGGTGTCGTCTGCGTAGAGGTGGATCTGAGAGTCACCAGCAGCAAGAGCGACATCATTGATATACACGGAGAAAAGTGTCGGCCCAAGAATTGAACCCTGTGGCACCCCCATAGAGACTGCCATAGGTCCAGACAACAGGCCCTCCGATTTGACACACTGAACTCTATCTGAGAAGTAGTTGGTGAACCAGGCGAGGCAGTCATTTGAGAAACCAAGGCTATTTAGTCTGCCAATAAGAATGCGGTGGTTGACAGAGTCGAAAGCCTTGGCCAGGTCGATGAAGACGGCTGCACAGTACTGTCTATTATCAATCGCGGTTATAATATCGTTTAGGACCTTGAGCGTGGCTGAAGTGCACCCGTGACCAGCTCGGAAACCGGATTGCATAGCGGATAAGGTACGGTGGTATTCGAAATGGTCGATGATCTGTTTGTTAACTTGGCTTTCGAATACTTTCGAAAGGCAGGGCAGGATGGATATAGGTCTGTAGCAGTTTGGATCTAGAGTGTCACCCCCTTTGAAGAGGGGGATGACCGCGGCAGCTTTCCAATCTCTGGGGATCTCAGACATTATGAAAGAGAGGTTGAACAGACTAGTAATAGGGGTTGCGACAATTTCGGCGGCTAGTTTTAGAAAGAAAGGGTCCAGATTGTCTAGCCCAGCTGATTTGTAGGGGTCCAGATTTTGCAGCGCTTTCAAAACATCAGCTATCTGAATTTGTGTGAAGGAGAAGCGGGGGGGGCATGGGCAAGTTGCAGCAGAGGGTGCAGAGTTGGTGGCCGGGTTAGTGGTAGCCAGATGGAAAGCATGGCCAGCTGTAGCAAAATGCTTATTGAAATTCTCGATTATTGTAGATTTATCGGTGGTGATAGTGTTTCCTAGCCTCAGTGCAGTGGGCAGCTGGGAGGAAGTGCTCTTATTCTCCATGGACTTTACAGTGTCCCAAAACTTTTTGGAGTTAGTGCTACAGGAAGCAAATTTCTGTTTGAAAAAGTTAGCCTTTGCTTTCCTGACTGCTTGTGTATATTGGTTCCTAACTTCCCTGAAAAGTTGCATATCGCGGGGGCTATTTGATGCTAATGCTGTACGCCACAGGATGTTTTTGTGCTGGTCAAGTGCAGTCAAGTCTGAGGAGAACCAGGGGCTATATCGGTTCTTAGTTCTGTATTTTTTGAATGGGGCATGTTTATTTAAGATTGAGAGGAAATTACTTTTAAGGAACAACCAGGCATCCTCTACTGACGGAATGAGATCTATATCCATCCAGGATACCTGGGCCAGGTCAATTAGGAAGGCCTCCTCGCTGAAGTGTTTTAGGGAGCGTTTGACAGTGATGAGGGGTGGTCGTTTGACCGCGGACCCGTTACGGACGCAGGCAATAAGGCAGTGATCGCTGAGATCCTGGTTGAAGACAGCTGAGGTGTATTTAGAGGGTGTGTTAGTCAGGATGATATCTATGAGGGTACCCATGTTTACGGATTTAGGGTTGTACCTGGTAGGTTCGTTGATAATTTGCGTGAGGTTGAGGGCATCTAGCTTGGATTGTAGGATGGCTGGGGTATTAAGCATATCCCAATTTAGGTCACCAAGCAGTACAAACTCTGAGGATAAATGGGGGGCAATCAATTCACATATGGTGTCCAGGGCACAGCTGGGGGCTGAGGGGGGTCTGTAGCAAGCGGCAACAGTGAGAGACTTATTTCTGGAAAGGTGGATTTTTAGAAGTAGAAGCTCAAACTGTTTGGGCACGGACCTGGATAGTATGATAGAGCTCTGCAGGCTATCTCTACAGTAGATTGCAACTCCACCCCCTTTGGCAGTTCTATCTAGACGGAAAATGTTATAGTTGGGGATGGAAATTTCAGAATTTTTGGTGGCCTTCCTGAGCCAGGATTCAGACACTGCTAGAACATCAGGGTTGGCAGAGTGTGCTAACGCAGTGAATAACTCAAACTTAGGAAGTAGACTTCTGATATTTATGTGCAAGAAACCAAGACTTTTGCGATTACAGAAGTCATCAAATGATAGCGCCTGGGGAGTAGGAGTGATACTGAGGGCTGCAGGGCCTGGGTTAGCCTCTACATCACCAGAGGAACAGAGGAGGACTAGAATAAGGATACGGCTAAAGGCTTTAAGAACTGGTCTTCTAGTGCGTTGGGTACATAGAATAAAGGGGGCAGATTTCCGGGTGTTATAGAAAAGATTCAGGGCATTATGTACAGACAAGGATATGGAAGGATATGAGTAAAGTGGAGGTAAACCTAAGCATTGGGTAACAATGAAAGAGATAGTATCTCTAGAGGCATCAATTGAGTCGGTCTCTGAGTGTATGGGGGGAGGGACAAAATAGCTATCTAAGGCAGGTTTAGCTAGGCTGGGGGGTCTACAGTGATATAGTACAATTAGAAATAACCGAAACAACAATAAACTAACCATGTTTGGGCTGAGGCTAAACATAAACAGGATGTAGTACCGTAAAAAGGAACAGTCCAGCAGATATCAGCTGTATAGCTGAGTTATCATAAGGTCCGGTGGTGAAGCGCTAGTGAGTAAGAGGGTTAGCAGGGGCTAGTAAGGGCTAGCAGATGGATGGAATCTTCGTGGTTAACGTCGTAACCACATCAGACGATTTCGTCGGCAGACCAGTCGTGTAGGATCGGCGGGGCTTCGTGTCAACACTAGGTGGTCCCGTCCGGTTGACAGAGAGGTAGATAGCCGGGAGATGGGCCTAGCTCAGGATGATTAGCCAGACCACAGCGTCCGTTTTGTTGTAGCCAGCTGGTAGCGATGAATCCGGAGTTAAAGGTCCAGTGATTCAGTGATTCCGGCGGAAAAACTGATATGTTCTGGGTCGATAACGCGCTGTGCAGACTGGCCGAATATCCGGTGATCAATGTCCAGTGATTAAAATTAATCCCGCGGAAAAAAATCCAATGTTCTGGGTGAAACACCGCTGGCTGTGGCTAATAGCAAGTAGCTAGTTCAGTAGCTAGTTCAGTTTAGTGAGTAAGAGGCCACGGATAGCGTGTGCTAGCGGGCCAGGGGCTAGCAGATGGATGGAATCTTCGTGGTTAACGTCGTAACCACATCAGACGATTTCGTCGGCAGACCAGTCGTGTAGGATCGGCGGGGCTCCGTGTCAACACTAGGTGGTCCCGTCCGGTTGACAAAGAGGTAGATAGCCGGGAGATGGGCCTAGCTCAGGATGATTAGCCAGACCACAGCGTCCGTTTTGTTGTAGCCAGCTGGTAGCGATGAATCCGGAGTTAAAGGTCCAGTGATTCAGTGATTCCGGCGGAAAAACTGATATGTTCTGGGTCGATAACGCGCTGTGCAGACTGGCCGAATATCAGGTGATCAATGTCCAGTGATTAAAATTAATCCCGCGGAAAAAAAATCCAATGTTCTGAGTGAAACACCGCTAGCTGTGGCTAATAGCAAGTAGCTAGTTAGCTGAAACTGGCTAGCTAGTTTCAACTGGAGATTCTAGATTCTAGACAAAGGTAAGTCAACAATAGAATCCGTTCCACATTGAGTGAGGCGGGTTGCAGGAAAGTATATTTTGTAGAAGGATGAAAAGTCTGATAGGGAAACATGTACGAAAAATACAAAAAAACAGGGTATTTACAGGCTATTTACAGACACACGACAGAAACAGGACTGCACTACTTCGCCATCTTGGACTCTCTGCAGGTCATTCACTAGGTCCCCCCATGTGGTTCTGGGATTTTTGCTCACCGTTCTTGTGATCATTTTGACCCCACGGGGTGAGATCTTGCGTGGAGCCCCAGATCGAGGGAGATTATCAGTGGTCTTGTATGTCTTCCATTTCCTAATAATTGCTCCCACAGTTGATTTCTTCATACCAAGCTGCTTACCTATTGCAGATTCAGTCTTCCCAGCCTGGTGCAGGTCTACAATTTTGTTTCTGGTGTCCTTTGACAGCTCTTTGGTCTTGGCCATAGTGGAGTTTGGAGTGTGACTGTTTGAGGTTGTGGACAGGTGTATTTTATACTGATAACAAGTTCAAACAGGTGCCATTAATACAGGTAACGAGTGGAGGACAGAGGAGCCTCTTAAAGAAGAAGTTACAGGTCTGTGAGAGCCAGAAATCTTGCTTGTTTGTAGGTGACCAAATACTTATTTTCCACCATAATTTGCAAATAAATTCATTAAAAATCCTACAATGTGATTTTCTGGAAAAAAAATTCTCATTTTGTCTGTCATAGTTGACGTGTACCTATGATGAAAATTACAGGCCTCTCTCATCTTTTTAAGTGGGAGAACTTGCACAAGTGGTGGCTGACTAAATACTTTTTTTCCCCACTGTATTTCACTATGGGATTGTTTCTTCTTCTCCCGGTGCCCAATTCTATTCTATAGGCTTTTATTTTTTTTTATCAGCCAAAAGCTGGCTATTACCGGAAACCCTGACACACACACACACACCAAAATTATTATTTGGTATAAAACAATCAGTGTTTATACGGTGTAATAATTTATCAGTGAGAAATCCTAGAAATCCTAGAATTTCCTAAATCCAATAACAATGACTGTAATTTGTTTGTATGTTGTTGTTTTGTAATTTTTTTGGTTTGCGTTTCAGTTGGAGGTAGGTGGGAGGAAGAAATTCTAAATGTTTTTTTTTTGCCTCAAAATCAGATTAAAGCTACTGAGAAGTTGGCTTGTTATTCCACTATTCAACAGTGTAGTTAGTCATAGTGTTCATTAAGCCTTTTGGAGGGCTGTGTGTGTCTGTATGCATGCGTGTAAGTCTGAAGAGTTGAGGCTATGGATGAATGGCCACACTCCAAGCTCTCTTGTTGACGCTGGTAAATTAAACAGGCGTGGGCAATGCAGTTGTGTTTATTTATTTGGGCACTCATGCATACGTTGGGTGTCTCTATGGTGACGTGGCTACATCAACAGGAAATGAAAGCAGTTTGTTTCTGCTGTGATGATTCATTGGGTTTCTGTGGAAAACCCTACTGATTATTTAGCTGAAGTTTTCATGTGTGTCATAATGATTGGTCATTTTGATATATGATGATTGGAGGTTGGAGAATGCATGTGAGATGGCGTGATTGATTATTGATTGAACTCATAACCTTTTGATTGAAAAAACGACTTCATTGATTTTGGATCAGAGTATCATCAGGAAGTGGGGACTAGGGCTGGCATATTCTGCCCATTGCTTTCCTGTATGAGGTTTGCTTTTTCTCCAAACAATATTAGCAATGGGGTGATAAGAACAAACACTGAGGTCCACGTATTTACTCTATGGGGTCGTTCCATGTCATTTCAGCAAGCCATGACACCCCACCATCTCAGATTGTTCTGAAATCATTTATGTAGCTAGAAACAGATAAGATTAGCATTACTGCAACATTATTTTGTTTAAATATAATTTGATCTCTGAGAAATTAAACTAATTGATTGCACCCAAATTGGCCATTTTTAATTTATTGGATTCATATAATATTCAGTGAATATAGTACCCAACATCCGATTTGGACCAATTTTTTTTTCTAATAATGATTAAGACATGAGGAATCCAAAGAAATTGTCAAAAGCCACCAACGGACGCCCACACCCTACCGCCAATGTGTCAAAATCATTTTTCTTGTGCTTTTTGAGGTGGAAGGACCCTATATTGTAACTTTAGCTGAGCCTTTCACAGTATCTTTAGTTGATATACTTACAGTCATGTTGTGCAGAGCTGTGTAGTAGTGGTAACACTCCCCGGGATAAGTCACCCGATTTCAATGAATTCATTACTGTCTAAATAAAGTGCTTCGAGATTCTTTATGTAATGAATAGCGCTATAAAAGTTTAATAAATAATAATAATACTAATAATAATTATTATTATTATTAAATAAAGCGAGAAACCCTGAGTATATATAAAACAGAATATTACCTACAGTGTTGACCAAGCCGGTATTCATTTCCTGATGATGTTGTCTCCCACTCTTTCCCCCTGCCTGTCCCATGCTTTCTCATTGTTAAGACAGTCCCTCCTTTATTAACCCTTCCATTGTCTGCTCCCTGTAGGAGAGTTCACGGCTGCTGCCGGTGCCGTCACTGCAGCTTCACGGCCTCCGACACCTTGTCACTGCTGGATCACTTCAACACGGCCCACTGCCAAGAGACCTCTGCCTCCTCCTCTCATCTCTCCGCTTCCTCCGTCACCACCAACGGCTGCTCCGCCACCACCCCCTCCACCCTCAGCATCAAGGAGGAGAGCAAGGGCGACCTCAAGCTCTACAATCTGGTTCCCCCGGAGGGCCGCGCCGCCGAGGCAGGGCCCGGGGCCGAGGGGGTGAAGAGCGAGGCCCTGGACGAGAAGGAGGCCCAGGGGTCCAAAGGCTGGATGGAGGCCAGAGAGGCCCAGGTCCAAGCCCACGCAGCAGGCCTGGTGTGGGTGCCTAAGGAGCGGGCCGGGGACGTCTTGATGGGTAGTCCGGCCCAGTTCCCCCAGGGCGGCCTGAGCCTACTCAACGCCGTGGCTGCCTCCCAGGAGCACCACCAGCAGCAGAAGGGGGGGTCGGCGGTGCTCAGGGACTCCCCAGGCCTGGTGTTCAGTCTGGGGGGGGTCGACACCAAGGCCTTCCTTCCAGGACAGACTCCCGGTGGGGCTGACAAGTCTGGGCATCTGGCGCAGCAGTACTCCTCACCCACCGAAGGCAAGGCCAAGGAGGAGTCCCAGTCACTCCTACGGGTAAGACAACTCTCCACTCTCTCCCCTTCCTCACCCTCGCTCCTGTCTTGTTTCTTCAATCCACTACCCATTTGTATTCATGAAAAAACAGCCTGTTTTGGACTACATTGTCCTGTGTTTTAATGGCCTACATTCTGCTTCTGTGCTCTGCTGGAGGTCACTGCAGTGCAGAGAGAGAGGACCAATGGTGGAACTCAGAGTTGTGCCACACCAGAGATCCTCTATTATGTTCCCATCCCTCACATACCTCACATCCTTAGTGTCTCGCTCTAGTCTCCCACCATGTTTATCACACACACACGCACACACACACACACACACACGCACACACACACACACACACACACACACAGCACAGCACAGCTCAGCAATTTTGTATTGAATGTCTCGCAGGTTCATTTGGCTTTGGAGTTAATGTTCTTCTTGCTGTCCATCTGTTCTGGTGATGCCAACGGGTCTTTAGCCCTCATGGACAGCCCACTTTGTGGATCTGACATCGGCGTTTGACTCCCAGGCTGTCAATCAGTGGATAGTTAACAAGACAGCGGCCATCTTGAAGGACTCCTCCTTCTTCACAATGACTTGGAGACTTGACAGCAGAGAAAACTTTGAGTCATCATCCTTCACCTCACACACTGTGAGAGAGGAGATCACAGAGATTAGCAGCAGTATCTGGCGTATGTGTTTGCGTGCTTGTGTGTGTTAGCGTGCGTGTGTCTGTCTGTGTGTGCGTGTTCTGTGTTTATACTGTACACACCTCCTGGAGATTTACTGCTAACTCAGAGGCTTCAGAATCGGGATACTTGCCACAAAATGCCAACTGGCCCCATTCAGTCATGCTTAGTGAGTTTTTAAATATCTACAAAACAGTGTTTAAAGTCAGAGATAAGACAGGTGGTGCAGGCTATTTTGGGGGGCTTGTCTGTAGTTCTAAAGGTGTGGAGAGAACAGACTGCCTTAGAATTCACCATTAGCAGAAGACAAGTGCCTCAAAAAGGGACCTTTTATGAAATTTCATGTGACGCCTTCACAACAAAAGCCATCTGACATTGAGCTAGAATTGGGCTCCATTTGAAATATCTTCTCCCCAAGGTCAGGCAATTGTATATATTTCAGTGTGGATCCAACGGCTTCACGACATGTTCTTATGTCTTCTCGAAGGGTGCTAGCCACAGTATGTGAGCGGAGCTGGAGCGGAGCTGGAGCGGAGCGAGGAGCGGAGCGAGGAGCGGAGCGTGTCCAATTTGACTGGAGCGCGGAGCGAGATTCCCAAAGGCTGGAGCGTCGGCCTTCTCGCCTGCTCCAATTTTCCTCCAGTAGCGCTCACTTCACGAGCTCAGGGCTTGCCCGGCCCAGCATGCATTTGTAGTCTACTTGTGTGTTGCTATAGCCCCTTGCTTTAGCTACTGTCATGGAGTTCGCTAAATATTTTCATAAAGAAACTGATAAAACACACAGGTGCTAAATCAAGGTGACTTACAAAGATCAGGACCAAGAGCAAGAGAGGGAGTGTGGTGATGTAGTGTCCACAACTAAAGAATCACTGTGGAATCTGAAAAGACACGCATCCTGAAAGCATGATGGGGTACTTATTACTACGTGCACATGCTAAAAGAAAGGAACGAGGTGGGTAGATAATTAAGTGTGTCATTGTAGCAAAGTATTTATACACTAAAAATCAGATCTCTTAAAAGTTTCCTTCATTTTTGTTCTATTATCTATACAACAGGCCATCATTGATTTTGGCCCAATAGGCCTGGCATATTCCCACGTTCAAGGAGCTTTCCGTTTTGATTGAGTTATTTTGTCTTAAAACCTTTAGGCCTACCTATAGAAAAATGAAAAAAAACAACTCTGCATCTCTTCCCAGCCTGGCGAGAGTGGCCTAAAGGGTGTTTACCATCCCCAGTGGCTCTGCAAGTGTGGAGAGGATATTCTCCACTGCTGGCCTGCTCTCCAGGCACCATCGCATGAGCCTGAAGCCACAGACTGCCCAAACTCGTGTTTCTAAAAATGAATTCTAAAAATGAATTCAAAGGCACTAATAAGTCATTTTTCATTTAATTTGTATTTAATTCTAAGTAATTCACAGCCTATATGCACAATTTATAGACTATAATGATTGAATACAACAAAATGTTGTTTAAATGCTGAGTGCTTTGTGTCTATAGCCTGAAAATAATTGAAATAATAATTTAGCCTCCCTGTCTGGCTCCTGGCCTATTCAGAGTGTTTATATGCTGTTTAATATGACATGTAGCCTATTTGAAATTATGTGAGCTTCTTACGTTCACCTTTTCATGTTTATTCAACTACTTTTCATTCAAATCCATATGGTTTTGTTTCAATGCTTCAAAACCAAATGGTTGGTTCAGGTAGTCACAAAAATAGATGGGTTTTGGTTAAATTGTGATTTTAATGAGTGGAGCAAATTTGTAGAGGCAGTTTATTTTCCTGTGAGCGCGGAGCAGTTTTTAGCGGAGCGGTTGAAAAGGACGTGGAGCGCCGGAGCACCGCTCCGTGAGCGATGAGCGGGATTTCCGACCACTCAACTCCGCTCACATGCTCTGGTGCTAGCGTTTACTTTGAGCTGGACTGGACAGAGGGAGGATGTGGCGGCAGGTTATCCCACGAAGCTCTGACATCATCTGCTCCCATCTGCTGTGCTTCACCCACGTTTCAATCAACCTCAATGACACAGAACATTGAGAAAATGTTGGCTTCCCGTGGGGACCATCCAGAATGTATCATTGACTGATGTAACGAATTGGCAACAAAAAAAAGAAGAGTACACATTTTTTTTTTTTTTTTAACACACTTTGGCTCTCAACATCAGAACTGGACTGTGTGGATATGAATGATGGGCTTTCGTGTGTTGTTCAGTCTCTCTTAGTCTATCTAGGTTGTCTTTGGCGTTATTCAGTCTCTCTTAGTCTATCTAGTTTGTCTTTGGCATTTCTCTTTTTCTTTGTTGTCTTTCTGGATAGTTCTGGGTTGGGGAGACATTAGCAGCCCTGGCTGCGTTGGCAGACGCCAGGCTCGGGTGTGGCAAGGTTGTGCGCAGCGTGGTTAAGTCATTATCTAAGGCGTGTCGATGCAGTGTGTGGAAGGATCAGGGCGGGGGCGGAGATTAGACCATAACCTTTAGGAAATGTTGAATAAGAATTTTTTGGGTTCAGCTCAGGCTTAAAGGGATTCAGAAGGACTCTGAGGTTTCTAGTGTTGATCGTCACAATATTTTCTGAGTTACCATGACTTAGTTTATGAGTCATCCATCGCCTAGAGTTTTTACAAGGGGGCAAGGCAAAGTAAAGGAAGGATTTTTTAAAGCATAAGAACCAGGTTTTTACTCAACCTCTCACGGTATAGTACTCTTCTTTCTCAAATTCCCTTCATATTCTCAGGTTTTAATCTGTGACATGGGGTTGCTCTGTGTCTCAACATTAGTTACAGATTACAGCTTTTTATTTGGGGAAGATACGTCATGAGAGTGAAGAGGAGGAAGGATTTTAACTGGTGTAAAGTTTTTTTTTTTCAAAAGCCACATCAACGCCACAATTAATACTTACATGATTGCATTTACAATGACATCATTCATTGCCATTATTTACAATTGCATCAATATGACATCAATACTTTTATCACTAATCTGGATAATTTATCCCAGTTGCCTTTCCTCTCTGGTTGGCTGAACCACAGTGACAATTAAACTCTAGTGGCCTTTAGGATGACTGAAGCTTACTACACAGATTCGGAGCGTTGCTATGGCGTTTTACGTCACATTGTAATACATAGCGGTTTTACATCCTGAAAATTGAGACGTGCCGTATCATTCCTTCGGCAGCCGTGGGGGCAGTGTTGTCGCTTGGTTCATTGATCTGATCTATAGGCTATATAGAGTGGGGGGAAAAAAGTATTTAGTCAGCCACCAATTGTGCAAGTTCTCCCACCTTAAAAAGATGAGAGAGGCCTGTAATTTTCATCATAGGTACACGTCAACTATGACAGACAAATTGAGAAAAATAAAATCCAGAAAATCACATTGTAGGATTTTTAATGAATTTATTTGCAAATTATGGTGGAAAATAAGTATTTGGTCACCTACAAACAAGCAAGATTTCTGGCTCTCACAGACCTGTAACTTCTTCTTTAAGAGGCTCCTCTGTCCTCCACTCGTTACCTGTATTAATGGCACCTGTTTGAACTTGTTATCAGTATAAAAGACACCTGTCCACAACCTCAAACAGTCACACTCCAAACTCCACTATGGCCAAGACCAAAGAGCTGTCAAAGGACACCAGAAACAAAATTGTAGACCTGCACCAGGCTGGGAAGACTGAATCTGCAATAGGTAAGCAGCTTGGTTTGAAGAAATCAACTGTGGGAGCAATTATTAGGAAATGGAAGGCATACAAGACCACTGATAATCTCCCTCGATCTGGGGCTCCACGCAAGATCTCACCCCGTGGGGTCAAAATGATCACAAGAACGGTGAGCAAAAATCCCAGAACCACACGGGGGGACCTAGTGAATGACCTGCAGAGAGCTGGGACCAAAGTAACAAAGCCTACCATCAGTAACACACTACGCCGCCAGGGACTCAAATCCTGCAGTGCCAGACGTGTCCCCCTGCTTAAGCCAGTACATGTCCAGGCCCATCTGAAGTTTGCTAGAGTGCATTTGGATGATCCAGAAGAGGATTGGTAGAATGTCATATGGTCAGATGAAACCAAAATAGAACTTTTTGGTAAAAACACAACTCGTCGTGTTTGGAGGACAAAGAATGCTGAGTTGCATCCAAAGAACACCATACCTACTGTGAAGCATGGGGGTGGAAACATCATGCTTTGGGGCTGTTTTTCTGCAAAGGGACCAGGACGACTGATCCGTGTAAAGGAAAGAATGAATGGGGCCATGTATCGTGAGATTTTGAGTGAAAACCTCCTTCTATCAGCAAGGGCATTGAAGATGAAACGTGGCTGGGTCTTTCAGCATGACAATGATCCCAAACACACCGCCCGGGCAACGAAGGAGTGGCTTCGTAAGAAGCATTTCAAGGTCCTGGAGTGGCCTAGCCAGTCTCCAGATCTCAACCCCATAGAAAATCTTTGGAGGGAGTTGAAAGTCCGTGTTGCCCAGCGACAGCCCCAAAACATCACTGCTCTAGAGGAGATCTGCATGGAGGAATGGGCCAAAATACCAGCAACAGTGTGTGAAAACCTTGTGAAGACTTACAGAAAATGTTAGACCTGTGTCATTGCCAACAAAGGGTATATAACAAAGTATTGAGAAACTTTTGTTATTGACCAAATACTTATTTTCCACCATAATTTGCAAATAAATTCATTAAAAATCCTACAATGTGATTTTCTGGAATTTTTTTTCTCATTTTGTCTGTCATAGTTGACGTGTACCTATGATGAAAATTACAGGCCTCTCTCATCTTTTTAAGTGGGAGAACTTGCACAATTGGTGGCTGACTAAATACTTGTTTTCCCCACTGTAGGCTATTCATCAAAGTAGACTATTTTGCATTGATAACCAAATGTAATCTTAGTGACTGTTCAAACAGTCAACCGAACAACAAGATTCCACCCAAAAAGGTATTTTGTTTAGAAGTAATAACTAGTGATTACAGGCTATTGTGAAATGGTAGAACCTGCTGTAGACAGCTAGCTAGCCATGTGCTTTATTATCCGTGAACAATTTTTTTTTGCTGATATGGGAATAAATACACAAGCAGCATATTAAACTGAGATAATGTTATAGGTTATACCGGCAAGTAGAACAATATTTTGCCAGGTCATATTTTTTTTATTTTTTTTATCTGATTATTTCACATGGAGATGTGAGAAGCTAAAAAGGCTAGCTAGCTTGCTATGTTTTTAGCCAGGCTAAAGCTGGCTATCCAACCTGCCAGGTAGCTACTAGTAGCAAGGGAGGGCAACTCTTCCTTGCTTTCACAAAATGAAAAGACAAAAACAAAACACTTTGCTATCGCCCCCTTGTGAATGGGAGTGGGACCGGCAAAGATATCATGTTACCAAAAGGTGTCCGCTACTCCAAAAATCCCACTCCACCCATGTGCACACACGTAGATCAACGGAGTGAAGCTTGTAGTAACCTTAACAGAAAAGTGACAGAGAGAAATGGATTTGTCTGCACTTTCTTTTCAACCACAATGACAAATCCTCTGGAGTAGTCTATTGAAGAGTATTCTATTGAATTCTCACACGACTTGCTCTATGTAAAGGCTGTGCCAGTAACGGATAGAGAGTCCTGACTCCCAGCTTCCCCCCCGTCTTAACAAGACTCTGTCCTGCCACACTCACACCCACTCACGCACTCATACATACACACACGCGCAGCCACACACATACACACATACACACACACACACACACACACACACACACACACTCGTGTGCAAACATACACATACAGACACACACGAACACACTGCTAAACAAGCCACTCTGAAGCCTCACCTTGAAGCCTCAACATCTCCCTGAGGTATGGAAATCACACACTGTGACACTCAGCCACTGTGAAGTTCCAGCTCCCAGCTTCCGTCAGTAGTAACGATGCAGAGGCGGCTGGTGGATAGCCGTGGCGGCGCAGCCCAGGCCACAGAGCCGTTATAGCTTGATCTGGTGTCTGTGTAATTTATGTACTGAAACGTTTGCCTTCTGCCTGTTCTGCTGCTTCCTCTCTCTCCCCTTTTCTCTCTCCCTCTTCTCTCTTCCCTCCCCTCCCCTTCTTCCCCCATCCTCTCCTCTCCCCTCTCCTTTTTTCCTCTCTCTCCTCTTCTCTCTCTTTTTTTTTTCCTCCTCAACTCCCTCTAAAACTCTCCTCTAAAAAACTCCCCTTTCCCCCCCCCTTTTCCCCCCCCTCCTCTCTCCCCCCTTCCCCCTCTTCTCCCTCTCCCCCCCCCTCCCCTCCTCCTCTCCCCTCCTCTTTCCCTTCTCTCCCTTTTCCCCTCTCTCCCCGCTCCCTCCTCTTCTTTTTATTTCTTTTTTCTTTTTTTTTCCTCTTTCCTCCTTTCCTCTTGCCACTCTCTATGTTCTTCGTCCCCCAATCTGGGCTCCGGGTCCCCTCTCTTGTTTCCCTTCCCCCTTTCTTGGTTCCTCCCTTTCCCGCAGTTTCCTATCTCTCTCTCTTCTCCTCTCTCTATCTTCCTCCTCTCTCTATCCTCTCCTCTATCTCTCCCTAAATTACTCTTTCCTCTCTCTAGCTTCTCTCTCTCACTCCTCTCTCTCTCGTCTCTCCTCGTCCCCTCTCTCTCTTTCTCTCTCTCTCTCGTCTATATCTCTCTCCTCTTCTCTCTCAATTCAATTCAATTTCAATTTAAGGGCTTTATTGGCATGGGAAACGTGTGTTAACATTGCCAAAGCAAGTGAAGTAGATAGTAAACAAAAGTGAAATAAACAAATATTAACAGTAAACATTACACTCAGAAGTTTCAAAAGAGTAAAGACATTTCAAATGTCATATTATGTATATATACAGTGTTGTAACAATGTGCAAATAGTTAAAGTACAAATGGGAAAATAAATAAACATAAATATGGGTTGTATTTACAATGGTGTTTGTTCTTCACTGGTTGCCCTTTTCTTGTGGCAACAGGTCACAAATATTGCAGCTGTGATGGCACACTGTGGTTTTTCACCCAGTAGATAAGGGAGTTTATCAAAATTGGGTTTGTTTTCGAATTCTTTGTGGATCGCTGTAATCTGAGGGAAATATGTGTCTCTAATATGGTCATACATTTGGCAGGAGGTTAGGAAGTACAGACTCAGTGCACATAGCCTGTCTTCTCTTGAGAGCCAGGTCTGCCTACGGCGGACAGAGATGGAGCTAGATATGATGATGATGATGATGATGATGATGATGATGGTAGGACAGAGATGGACCTAGATATGATGATGATGATGATGGTAGGACAGAGATGGACCTAGATATGATGATGGTAGGACAGAGATGGAGCTAGATATGATGATGGTAGGACAGAGATGGAGCTAGATATGATGATGGTGATGGTAGGACAGAGATGGACCTAGATATGATGATGATGATGGTAGGACAGAGATGGACCTAGATATGATGATGGTGATGGTAGGACAGAGATGGACCTAGATATGATGATGGTGATGGTAGGACAGAGATGGAGCTAGATATGATGATGGTGATGGTAGGACAGAGATGGACCTAGATATGATGATGGTGATGGTAGGACAGAGATGGAGCTAGATATGATGATGATGATGATGATGGTAGGACTGAGATGGAGCTAGATATGATGATGATGATGATGGTAGGACAGAGAGGGACCTAGAGATGATGATGATGATGATGATGATGATGATGATGATGATGGTAGGACAGAGAGGGCGCTAGATATGATGATGATGATGGTAGGACAGAGAGGGACCTAGATGTGATGATGATGATGGTAGGACAGAGAGGGACCTAGATGTGGTGGTGGTGATGATGATGATGATGATGATGATGGTAGGACAGAGAGGGACCTAGAGATGATGATGATGATGGTAGGACAGAGAGGGACCTAGAGATGATGATGATGATGATGATGGTAGGACAGAGATGGAGCTAGTTAGGTTCTGTGTGTTTTTCTCTATTTTTACAACATGGATGACTAATATGTTTATGAATATTTTTTGCACTATTAAAGCCCCATGCAGTCTTTGTAATGAATTGTTTCAATCATCACTCTATGTCTAATAAATAACTGTTTGTGTTTATTTACTGAAAATAACTCCAAAATATATATTCTTTATATTTGGCCCTAGAAATGCTCAGTCTGAGCGTGTGGCCGTTAAGATAGAAATGTGAACATACACAGCCCTGATTGGCTGATAGGATGGTCTAGAGCCCACCCCGTTACCCAGATGTACAGTCATTGGTCTATTATAATCAGATCACATTGTGAAGTCATGATGTGGGCTAATAGTTCCATCCCATCTGAACAGGCTGAAATTCCAGGCATTTTTTTCAAACAGCTTTTACACAAAAAGGGCATTATCATCATTTTCACAATTTCAGAGTGTTATTTCGACCTCGTAGTGTGGAACTGTCACAGAAAAACAGGAAAAGTACGTTTTTTTCAAAACTTCTCTAACCTAGTTCAAATGCACACCTGTGTTAGTCTCCAGGGGTGAAATATCCCTCTCACTTTTATAAAAACTTCTCTTGAACACAGCGGAGGTAGAGGATAGCATTAAAGTCATGCTTTTGTGTCAGGGAGGCACTCTAAATGTTTTTGATCCAACCCATTCCAATCCCGCCGTCGGCCATTCCTCCACACAGTTTATTTGATTCAGTTCTGTTCTTAGATTCTCTCAATATCCCAGTGGCATAGGCACAGACTGGAGGGGTTCTTCTAACGTTAATCAATAATTCCTTCAGACAGAGACAGGGCTTCAATAGGCAGATAGAGGGGTGTGTGTATGTGTGTATGTGTGTGTGTGTGTGTGTGTGTGTGTGTGTGTGTGTGTGTGTGTGTGTGTGGTAAGTTGAAGCCATAATAATCACCTGAGCGAGAGAGAACAGCAGTAGATGGAGGGGGTAGAAAGAGAGAACAACAGGAGATGGAGGGGGTAGAGAGAGAGAACAACAGGAGATGGAGGGGGTAGAGAGAGAACAGCAGGAGATGGAGGGGTAGAGAGAAAACAACAGGAGATGGAGGGGGTAGAGAGAGAGCAGCAGGAGATGGAGGGGGGTAGAGAGAGAGCAGCAGGAGATGGAGGGGTAGAGAGAGAGCAGCAGGAGATGGAGGGGTAGAGAGAGAGCAGCAGGAGATGGAGGGGTAGAGAGAGAACAGCAGGAGATGGAGGGGGTAGAGAGAGTGAACAGCAGGAGATGGAGGGGGTAGAGAGAGTGAACAGCAGGAGATGGAGGGGGTAGAGAGAGAGAACATTTGGAGATGGAGGGGTAGAGAGAGAACAGCAGGAGATGGAGGGGGTAGAGAGCGAGAACAGCATGAGATGGAGGGGTAGAGAGAGAACAACAGGAGATGGAGGGGGTAGAGAGAGAGAAC
This sequence comes from Coregonus sp. 'balchen', assembly GCA_902810595.1. Lineage (NCBI taxonomy): Eukaryota > Metazoa > Chordata > Actinopteri > Salmoniformes > Salmonidae > Coregonus > Coregonus sp. 'balchen'. Next base: position 6,960,103 of record LR778269.1, read on the forward strand.
AACAGGAGATGGAGGGGGGTTAGAGAGAGAGAACACATATGGAGGGGGTAGAAGAGAGAGCAGCAGGAGATAGATGGGGTAGAGAGAGAGAACAGCAGGAGATGGAGGGGGGTAGAGAGAGAGAACAACATATGGAGGGGGTAGAGAGAGAACAGCATGAGATGGAGGGGGGTAGAGAGAGAGAACAACAGGAGATGGAAGGGGTAGAGAGAGTGAACAGCAGGAGATGGAGGGGGTAGAGAGAGAGAACATTAGGAGATGGAGGGGGTAGAGGGAGAGAACAGCAGGAGATGGAGGGGGGGCAGAGAGAGAGAACAACATGAGATGGAGGGGTAGAGAGAGAGAACAGCAGGAGATGGAGGGGGTAGAGAGAGTGGTGGGTTAAACAGCCATACAAACAACAACCAGCTGTGCTCCACAACACCTGAATGCACACAGCAGCTAACTAGCGTAACAACTCCCCAATACGTGTGGAGAAGTTTCTCACCATGTGAGACATGCCTTCAGGACCGTGCTGACGATAGCGGCAGCTGTTAGCATTGTTAACCCTGTCTGTTGACAGACATAACCGGTTCTGCTGGGTATGAATGTCTATATGCACTGAATGTCTATAGAGAAGCCGTGACAATGAATGTGCCGTTGGGTTAGCATTTCAAAGATTATGATTAATAGGTAATATTGTCCCTGTGAATGCAGGGAGATTATGAGGAAGGTGAAGATTTAGCGTTCAATATTGTTGTTGTGAGGTGAATCGGAAGGCAGAGAGAGTGGATTGTAGTGGTGAGGGGTGTGGTGCAGGTGAGGAGAGTGGTGCAGGTGAGGGGAGTGGTGCAGGTGAGGAGAGTGGTGCAGGTGAAGAGAGTGGTACAGGTGAGGAGTGTGGTGCAGGTGAGGAGAGTGGTGCAGGTGAGGGGAGTGGTGAAGGTGAGGAGAGTGGTGCAGGTGAAGAGAGTGGTACAGGTGAGGAGTGTGGTGCAGGTGAGGGGTGTGGTGCAGGTGAGGAGAGTGGTGCAGGTGAGGAGAGTGGTGCAGGTGAAGAGAGTGGTGCAGGTGAGGAGAGTGGTGCAGGTGAGGGGAGTGGTGCAGGTGAGGGGAGTGGTGCAGGTGAGGAGAGTGGTGCAGCATTATGAATACAACACCTGGCCACTAATGAATCTCCTCCCAGCATTATGAATACAACACCTGGACACTAATGAATCTCCTCCCAGCATTATGAATACAACACCTGGACACTAATGAATCTCCTCCCAGTATTATGAATACAACACCTGGCCACTAATGAATCTCCTCCCAGCATTATGAATACAACACCTGGACACTAATGAATCTCCTCCCATCATTATGAATACAACACCTGGACACTAATGAATCTCCTCCCAGCATGATGAATACAACACCTGGACACTAATGAATCTCCTCCCAGCATGATGAATACAACACCTGGACACTAATGAATCTCCTCCCAGCATGATGAATACAACACCTGGACACTAATGAATCTCATCCCAGCATTATGAATACAACACCTGGACACTAATGAATCTCATCCCAGCATTATGAATACAACACCTGGACACTAATGAATCTCCTCCCAGCATGATGAATACAACACCTGGACACTAATGAATCTCCTCCCAGCATGATGAATACAACACCTGGACACTAATGAATCTCCTCCCAGCATGATGAATACAACACCTGGACACTAATGAATCTCATCCCAGCATTATGAATACACCTGGACACTAATGAATCTCCTCCCAGCATGATGAATACATTACCTGGCCTCCCTGGTGACATGTTTAATTGCGTTGTGTGGTTGTCATACACAGGGAGGGAAAGTTACAACAACAGAGAGGCTGTTTCCTGTTATTAACTTCACATGCAAACGTAAAGGGTTAGTTCATCCATACTTCTAATTTACCTCATCACTTGAACTCTCTAGGGCTGCATCCACTTTTGACCAGGCCCCACAGGGAATAGGGTTCCATTTGGGACACAGCCCTATAGCGTTGTATATGTACCTAGAGAGTCTGTGGCTTTTCTGAATACAGCTTTTTTTTTTCAATATCCAATTGGTTACCGTCTTGTCTGCTCGCTTAACCCGCAAGCCAGCCGCACCAATGTGTCGGAGGAAACACCGTACAACTGCCAACCGTGGAGTCGCTAGAGCGCGATGGGACAAGGACATCCCAGCCGGCCAAACCCTCCCCCTAACCCGGACGACGCTGGTGACAATTGTGCGCCGCCTCAGGGGTCTCCGGTCGCGGCCGGCTGTGACACAGCCCAGGATCGAACCCGGGTCTGTAGTGACGCTGCAAGCACTGCGATGCAGTGCCTTAGACTGCTGCGCCACTCGGGAGGCCCTATATTCTGAGTACTGTTGACTCAGCCTTAACACATATACACTTTAGGTAGATGTAGCCTTGTCGTTTTGTCCCATTGAATTGGTTCAGAATATCAATGCATTCCGAACAGGTCCTGCCACTGTAAAGGAAGGCCATATGTCCTTTGGGGTTGATAACAATAGAGCAATTACACTGTTATAAACAGCAGGATGACGTAACAATCCCCTCTAGTCCTTCATTCATGTGAAGGCAACACAAGCTTTGATACTTCCCCTATGGAAAAAAGTAATTCCACACATTTCATTATAGCCGTCATATTACTGGCTGTGTTGCCTTTAAGGTTAGCGCTTTCTGCACTACTTTATGCTAGAGGGTTGTTCGGTTATTTGAATTCTATTTTAAGGTATTTTACTCTGAGCATGAAATTAGTTTAAAAGGGGCAGAGGCTTGAAAGTGAGAGTGAGTGGGTATGCGAGCACAATATACATGATTTTATGACTGAAAGAGGGGTCACTGTAAACAAAATGTAAACTTAAAGCAGATCCTAAATGAAATTCATTAACCCTGCCGTAGTTTACATTTCCTCAAGCTGGGTCTAATTATATTCAATGACAGCCGTGTTGATACATCTCCACTGTAGGTAGCTGTGACTCTAATGGATTGAATTACTCCTGGAATCTTTCCTTAATATATTTCATTTTTCATTTTTTTTTTTTTTTTGGACATGCCATTTCCTTTTTTCTCTTTCAATCTCTGACTGTAGTTTCTCCCTTAGTGAAGCAGTGGAATAATAATGTATTTCTCCCCTTAGTGAAGCAGTGGAATAATAATGTATTTATCCCCTTAGTAAAGCAGTGGAATAATAATGTATTTCTCCCCTTAGTGAAGCAGTGGATTAATAATGTATTTCTCCCCTTAGTGAAGCAGTGGAATAATAATGTATTTATCCCCTTAGTAAAGCAGTGGAATAATAATGTATTTCTCCCCTTAGTGAAGCAGTGGAATAATAATGTATTTATCCCCTTAGTAAAGCAGTGGAATAGTAATGTATTTCTCCCCTTAGTGAAGCAGTGGATTAATAATGTATTTCTCCCCTTAGTGAAGCAGTGGAATAATAATGTATTTATCCCCTTAGTAAAGCAGTGGAATAATAATGTATTTCTCCCCTTAGTGAAGCAGTGGAATAATAATGTATTTAACCCCTTAGTGAAGCAGTGGAATAATAATGTATTTCTCCCCTTAGTGAAGCAGTGGAATAATAATGTATTTCTCCCCTTAGTGAAGCAGTGGAATAATAATGTATTTCTCCCCTTAGTGAAGCAGTGGAATAATAATGTATTTAACCCCTTAGTGAAGCAGTGGAATAATAATGTATTTATCCCCTTAGTGAAGCAGTGGAATAATAATGTATTTCTCCCCTTAGTGAAGCAGTGGAATAATAATGTATTTCTCTGGTCTGAGTCCTACCTGCTCCCTGCCCGGCCCCCTGGTCTGGTCCTCAGAACAGAGCAAACAGATCAACACCTGTATGATCTTGTTAACGCCAACAGACTTGAGTTTTTTTTTTCTCGATTATTCTGCTCAGTGTTTCTAGCAGTCATTGGCTGTGTTCAAGGCCGTCAAAACTGTGATGCATTGTGGATAAATCGTGACTGACTGATCTACAAATAATAATGAGTAGTTATTTATGATTCAAGGTGATTTGTAGATCATTCAGTCGGCAGTCGCCTGGCTGGGTTGTCGGCTGCAATGTCGAACAAGTCCATTGCTCACCCCACAGAACCCCAGAAGAGTAGCAGAACAGACACCTATATGGCCATTGCTAATTTACAGTCATTGTTGCCACGACCACTGCTAACCTACAGTCGTTGTTGCCACGACCACTGCTAACCTACAGTCATTGTTGCTAACGGATGTTTTTAGACTTCTGCTCAAGGGCACTGATTTCTCACCCCACACACAGTACTGTACTCTAAGAACAAGCAAAGAAACGACACCTGCATGGCCTGTATCACTAACGGATGTTTTGAGACTTGGTACATATGTAGGATCTTCATTTGATCTCCCTGTTGCAGGAGAACTTTCATGCAACAAAGGACATTTAAAAAGTATAGTGTATTTGAGGTGTATAAATCCTTCTGAAGTTTGTAATTTCCTTGTTGAAATTTCAAACTTCATTTCCCCTTAAGAAACATGTATCAACACCTAACATGTTTCCATTAATTATAATCCACATAATAATTCACATTTCCTGTTGCTGCAGGATTATGTTCCTGCTGTGGGCAAACTGTATCAAATTAAGACCCTATATCTGTAGCTAGCACTCACTGTTCAGCCCACAGGAAGCAGGGTGTTTCCCCTCTCTCTCTGTTCTCATTAACGCACTGTACCCAGGTCTAATAATACACATGGAAGTCTTGGTAGTATGGATGCATGAAATCAACATCCAGGCTCTTTGTGAGCTGTCTATGACCCAAACAATCTGTTGGCTCTACCAGCATGTCCCGTTGCAGGCATGGGCTTGGTTGGCAGAAGTTGGCATGGCAGAGGTATGGTTCGGTTGCCCTTCAGGGGATGTGTGTGTGTACACGTGCGTGCGCGTGCGTGTGTGTGTGCACGTGAGGATGAACATGGGTGGCTATTTTCCTCCTGTGATAATAATCTAAGCTGACATTACTATAGATCCATCTGGGACGGGGAGAGGTAATTGTATAGTGTGGACTGGGTTGTGTTACCCTGGTTGTTGGTTCCCAGACCCACATCAGACCAACGTCTACCCCGCAGGGAGGGATTTCCTTTGGGGTGGACCGGTCAGAGGACCACCTTGGGAGTCCTGGATCTCACTCACTCACTCACATGGGTCGATAACACAACACAGACTAACGGGTGAACTACTCCATGTTTGTTTCTGTGCTGTATAATGCTTCAGTACCATGGGTGGGGGTGAGTCCCCTTTCAACCCAGTTGTCCAGACAAGGAGGTGACGGCTGCCAAGTGGCACTGGGGAGCACAAATTAGATAGTGCTCATCTTTAAACATAGAGAGAGAGAGAGAGAGAGAGAGAGAGAGAGAGAGAGAGAGAGAGAGAGAGAGAGAGAGAGAGAGAGAGAAGATAGAGAGAGAGAGAGAGAGAGGGAGAGAGATAGAGAGCTAGGAGAGAGAGAGAGAGAGATGCTGAGAGAGAGCTCTCTTCTGCTATCTCTCTACTCTCGATCTCTACTCTCTCTCTCCTCTCCTCTCTCCTCGCTCTCTCTCTCTCCTCCGCTTCTCTCTCATCCTGTTTTGTTAATGTAGTCGTCAGAAACACTCTAGCCTGTCAACATAACCCCTGCACTGCTGGCTGTTATAAATCTGCTGCAAAGACAACAATGCACTGGGCTAACAGCCACAGCATCACCTCCACACTCTACTTTTGTGTGGGTGTGCGTGCGTGCTTGTGTGCGTGGGTGTTCGCTTTGCATGTGTGTGTATGTGAGTGTGTAGGTGAGAGAGAGAGAGAATGTGTGTATGTGAGAGAGAGAGAGAGTCTGTGTGTATGTGAGAGAGAGAGAGAGACTATCTACTTCACTTGCTTTGGCAATGTTAACACACGTTTCCCATGCCAATAAAGCCCTTAAATTGAAATTGAATTGAAATTGAATTGAGAGAGACAGAGAGACAGAGAGAGAGAGAGAGAGTGTGTGTGTGTGTGTGTGTTGTAGTAACAACAATATATTTTCATTTCTGCATTACATTACATCTGTTAGCATCAGCATGCGTACACCAAACACAAACTATGCTAGTGTAGTTTGCCACATTAATATGTGTGTTTCTGGTTTACGGCCTGTTCTGTTTACCCAGCAGTCTGTGTTTCTGGTTTACAGCCTGTTCTGTTTACCCAGCAGTCTGCGTTTCTGGTTTACAGCCTGTTCTGTTTACCCAGCAGTCTGTGTTTCTGGTTTACAGCCTGTTCTGTTTACCCAGCAGTCTGTGTTTCTGGTTTACAGCCTGTTCTGTTTACCCAGCAGTCTGCGTTTCTGGTTTACAGCCTGTTCTGTTTACCCAGCAGTCTGCGTTTCTGGTTTACAGCCTGTTCTGTTTACCCAGCAGTCTGTGTTTCTGGTTTACAGCCTGTTCTGTTTACCCAGCAGTCTGTGTTTCTGGTTTACAGCCTGTTCTGTTTACCCAGCAGTCTGCGTTTCTGGTTTACAGCCTGTTCTGTTTACCCAGCAGTCTGTGTTTCTGGTTTACAGCCTGTTCTGTTTACCCAGCAGTCTGTGTTTCTGGTTTACGGCCTGTTCTGTTTACCCAGCAGTCTGTGTTTCTGGTTTACGGCCTGTTCTGTTTACCCAGCAGTCTGTGTTTCTGGTTTACGGCCTGTTCTGTTTACCCAGCAGTCTGCGTTTCTGGTTTACGGCCTGTTCTGTTTACCCAGCAGTCTGTGTTTTGGAAAACTATAGCTGTGACTTTTCGTATGTGTTTGTTTGTTTTCTGCCCATGCCATTGGCTGCTCTATTTCAATGATCTATTACTTAGTGTCCAACACAGGACAGGAGATTGAAAAAAGGGCCGGGCCTAAGGATGGGGATAGGGGATAGGGCTGGGGGCTATAGTGGGCGATGAGAGCTGGGGCTAGGGATGTGGTTAAGGCTGGGGATAGGGCTCGGGATAGGGGATAGGGCTGGAGATAGGGCTGGGGGCTATAGTGGGCGATGAGAGCTGGGGCTAGGGATGTGGTTAAGGCTGGGGATAGGGCTCGGGATAGGGGATAGGGCTGGAGATAGGGCTGGGGGCTATAGTGGGCGATGAGAGCTGGGGCTAGGGATGTGGTTAAGGCTGGGGATAGGGCTCGGGATAGGGGATAGGGCTGGGGATAGGGCTGGGGGCTATAGTGGGCGATGAGAGCTGGGGCTAGGGATGTGGTTAAGGCTGGGGATAGGGCTCGGGATAGGGGATAGGGCTGGGGATAGGGCTGGGGGCTATAGTGGGCGATGAGGGCTGGGACTAGGTCTGTGGTTAAGGCTGTTGCTGGGGCTAGGGTTGTGGATAGGGCTGGGGATAGGGCTGGGACTGTAGTTAAAGCTGTGGTTAAGGCAGTGGCTGGAGCTGGGCATGACAGACTGGGGGTGGAGGAAAGATGACCTCAGCGGTGTGCTGTCTACGCCTGCTGGGACGGGGGTGGAAAACAGTGGTGCGCTTCAACCACCTGCTTTCCAGGACACCACTGTTTATTTTTGTCTATGGGCTGATGGGAAAAGTGACTGCTGCAGAAACAAACTGACACCCCAGTGCAGCCAGCAGACCAGGGGCAGAGCCAGAGAGCCAGGGCCAGAGAGTCAGGGCCAGAGAGTCAGGGACAGAAAGCCGGGGCCAGAGAGTCAGGGCCAGAGATTCAGGGCCAGAGAGCCAGGGCCAGAGAGCCAGGGCCAGAGAGTCAGGGCCAGAGAGTCGGGGCCAGAGAGTCGGGGCCAGAAAGCTGGGGCCAGAGAGTCAGGGCCAGAGAGCCAGGGCCAGAGAGCCAGGGCCAGAGAGTCGGGGCCAGGGAGTCGGGGCCAGGGAGCCGGGGCCAGAGAGTCACGGCCAGAAAGTCAGGGCCAGAGAGTCAGGGCCAGGGAGTCAGGGCCAGAGAGTCAGGGCCAGAGAGTCAGGGCCAGGGAGCCAGGGCCAGAGAGTCAGGGCCAGGCAGGGCCAAGGCAGCCAGGGGTGGGGGTGGAGGCTGTAAGGTGAGGGGCGTTATTCACAGTGTTTCAGGGCAGTTGGCTGGTGGAGGCGTGTGGCACTGGTACAATGGAAAAGATGGCGAGTATGTGACCAATGTGAGCTGTGGCCTGTGCCTCCAGGCCACAATGTTCAGATTGTTTAAAAATCTTTCAAAAGAGACATAATCACAAGGTAATACATCATTCATGCCCGTCCAACACATTTATTCACCCCTGTTTTTATGCGTCTGTCAGTGGCACCACACTGTAGCTCCATTGTCCATGTCATTTGTTAGTTGGTGGACGTGAGTAGCTATTTTTCATGTTTTATTTGATGGTACGGTCTCTTGATGAATGTGCTGCAGGTGTTTTTCATGCTGGTTTGTTAGTCCGATTCAGAACCAGCAACCAGCTCAATGCCAGGTTCAAATGTTAACTTTCTCAACCCACTCCTATTGAGTCACATAGTTAAATAGGCAGGGACCTGCCCTAGCCCTGTGTGATGGTAATCGGCCCGGTCTGTTTTCACTCACCAAAACCTTTATAACCATTATAAACGTCATTAAGAATAAAACTCTATGACCCACCTCATGATGTATTATTAATATTTAAACCAAAAGCAAAACTATAAAGTATAAATACAGTAACATTATATTGGTCAAGGGTATTGAGTTTGCCATGCAAAATAAGAACCATACTGTTACACGTCTGTTCAGAACATAATTCAATCGGTGACTGACTTCTATTTCAGTGTTCGGGATTATTTCCATTCATTAACTGTTGTACAATGCTCTGTGTCAAATGTTGAACCACTCATTAAATTAAATTGGTTTGGGGAAGACATTGTAATATCTCTGCCACTTTCCGTCTGTCTGTGTGTGACATCGTTGGTACAGTCAAATGGAGTGGAAGAAAAGTCCCCCAGACGACTTCTGATTCTGTGTGATGGACCGAGTTTTGAACCCGGGTCTTCTGCTTATGGAGCTAAAGCCTAGGAGTTAGCTCAGGCATCCAACGCAAGTATTCAGGTCTCAGGCAAACCAAGCAAAAGCTCGGGTACATACCACCTCTGTTATATTTGCAGGCTGGATTTGTCAAACTCCTTTTTCTTGTATTTTTTTTTTTTTGTTCGTTTTTTATTTGTTAAAATAAATATGGCAGAACCGAGAAGATTAGTATATTAATTACTGTAGCAGAATATTGCTTTTCCTTTGTTGGTTACTTTTCCTTAAGAATCATGAACTCTTGAGGTCCTTCTGGTCTCGACCAATTTAGTTAAATCCTCCTTTTAGTTTTAGTGCCCCCCATTGTTGGAATAACCTACAAAGTTCCTTGCGTCTTGATTCCCTGGTGCCGCTAGGGCAGTTTAGGATGCTGGTGTTGAATGAATTCTATGAGGATTGCACTTGTTTCAATAGATTGTAGTGGTTTATTTGTTTAAATTGTTGAGGTTGTGCCTTGTGGTTATTTTTATTCTTCTTGTTCAATTTGTAATGTAAATTGTTTTTCCTGTTTGTGATAAAATTGATGTACTCAGGGCACCATTGGGAATGAGACCCTGTTCTCAATTGGGCTCCCCTGAATAAATAAAAGTTACTAATAATACATTATAATGAAGAGTTGAGTCAAACTCTGACCCATGGAGACAGCTGGACAGATCCCATCTCATCTAGTCACGTCTCCCTCTGTTGTCCAGTGGGACGTTGCCATGTAAACCCATTTGTTTACGCTAGCTGTCATAGTAGAACGGCCATAGGCTCTGTGAGAGCGTGGCACGGTCTTCATACTGTGCACTAGTCTAGTGAGGACATTATGCCTTCACGTACACAGGCATCTTTCCTCCTCCTCTCCTGACGTTGTTTTAAGTTAAACAGGCTTGGTTCACTTAAGACGACAGACGGGGGGGGAAATGAGACATTCATTTTCCAGCTTTTTTTGGGTTGGTCGAACACATTCATTTTTCCATCACCATCATTATTGAAACATGAAAATATTCCAGAAATGAGTGTAACTGAATCCAGACTGACAGCACGTCACTAAAGATTTGCATTTCCACGTAATGAGGACATGATTGCTTTGGCCCTGTGTCACTCAAAGCACAAGTCCCGCCCCATCAGCCCAGTGCAGCAGAGCCAGAAACAACCAGGTGGTTCTAATAACGTACTGAAACTGGAACCCGTAGTTATTTATGAACTAGGTAGAACAATTTTATTTTTTATTTTTTTTTATTTAAAAAACTTTTCTCGCACATTGGAATTTGGACATTTCTATAAATAAGGGATTTAATACTGTGAGCTGCATGTTAGAATACATTGTGCTCAGACGAGGGCTCTGGTCCTCTGTCTTTACTACAGTGAGGGGGGGAAAGTATTTGATCCCCTGCTGATTTTGTACGTTTGCCCACTGACAAAGAAATTGCAACTCCACAAGGTGAGATCTTGCATGGAGCCCCAGGCCAAGGGAGATTGACAGTTATTTTGTGTTTCTTCCATTTGTGAATAATCGCACCAACTGTTGTCACCTTCTCACCAAGCTGCTTGGCGATGGTCTTGTAGCCCATTCCAGCCTTGTGTAAGTCTACAATCTTGTCCCTGACATCCTTGGAGAGCTCTTTGGTCTTGGCCATGGTGGAGAGTTTGGAATCTGATTGATTGATTGCTTCTGTGGACAGGTGTCTTTTATACAGGTAACAAACTGAGATTAGGAGCACTCCCTTTAAATGTGTGCTCCTAATCTCAGCTCGTTACCTGTATAAAAGACACCTGGGAGCCAGAAATCTTTCTGATTGAGAGGGGGTCAAATACTTATTTCCCTCATTAAAATGCAAATCAATTTATAACATTTTTGACATGCATTGTTCTGTATCTTTTGTTTTGTTATTCTGTCTCTCACTGTTCAAATAAACCTACCATTAAAATTATAGACTAATCATGTCTTTGTCAGTAGGCAAACGTACAAAATCAGCAGGGGATCAAATACTTTTTTCCCTCACTGTACACACCAAGTTGTTGACCTGACAGTAACATTACCACCTTCTTTATTTTTTACTCCTCCCTCCCTCCTTCCCTTTAGTCTCCTCTGTCCCTCACATTATGCCTCAGCCTTTCCTCCCCCTTCCTCCCTTCCTCCCTGGTCTGGTCCCAGGGTTGGGGCTGGAGTGTCAGACCAGACTGACTGCAGCTCCAACCCTTAGAGTCGTTCGGCTGGGGAACTGCCTTTTCTTCCCTGACTCTGCGTGTAGATAAGTTGTTGTGCTCCATGCCCAATTTCAAATGAACATATGGCCCGCATATTGGTTCCATGTGTGAAAATGAGATCAACCCAAATAATGACCAGACTCAATCAGGGACCCGGGAGAAAGAGTAATGCATGCTGTTCTTCATTTGTTAGACATACCAAATTGGCAGCACCTTACATAATTAGGGAGCAATTGGCTGAGATTAGACGGGCTTCAGACCCTGAACAATCATTCATTTGAACCCACGTACCCCTCCCCCCTTACCTCTCCAACCCTCTCTGGAATATTTGTCAAAACACTATCAGTTGTTAGCTAAACTCAGCAAAAAAAGAAACGGCCCTTTTTCGGGACCCTGTCTTTCAAAGATAATTTGTAAAATTCAAAATAACTTCACAGATCTTCATTGTAAAGGGTTTAAACACTGTTTCCCATGCTTGTTCAATGAACCATAAACAATTAATGAACATGCACCTGTGGAACGGTCGTTAAGACACTAACAGCTTACAGACAGTAGGCAATTAAGGTCACAGTTATGAACACTTAGGACACTAAAGAGGCCTTTCTACTGACTCTGAAAAACACCAAAAGAAATATGCCCAGGGTCCCTGCTCATCTGTGTGAACGTGCCTTATGCATGCTTCAAGGAGGCATGAGGACTGCAGATGTGGCCAGGGCAATAAATTGCAATGTCCGTAATGTGAGACGCCTAAGACAGCGCTACAGGGAGACAGGACGGACAGCTGATCGTCCTCGCAGTGGCAGACCACGTGTAACAACACCTGCACAGGATCGGTACATCAAAACATCACACCTGCGGTACAGGTACAGGATGGCAACAACAACTGTCCGAGTTACACCAGGAACACACAATACCTCCACCTATGGGCACAAACCCACCGTCGCTGGACCAGACAGGACTGGCAAAAAGTGCTCTTCACTTATGAGTCGCGGTTTTGTCTCACCAGGGGTGATGGTCGGATTCGCGTTTATCGTCGAAGGAATGAGCGTTACACCGGGGCCTGTACTCTGGAGCGGGATCGATTTGGAGGTGTAAGGTCCGTCATGGTCTGGGGCGGTGTGTCACAGCATCATCGGACTGAGCTTGTCGTCATTGCAGACAATCTCAACGCTGTGCGTTACAGGGAAGACATCTTCCTCCCTTATGTGGTACCCTTCCTGCAGGCTCATCCTGACATGACCCTCCAGCATGACAATGCCACCAGCCATACTGCTCGTTCTGTTCGTGATTTCCTGCAAGACAGGAATGTCAGTGTTCTGCCACGGCCAGCGAAGAGCCCGGATCTCAATCCCATTGAGCACGTCTGGGACCTGTTGGATTGGAGGGTGAGGGCTAGGGCCATTCCCTCCAGAAATATCAGTGAACTTGCAGGTGCCTTGGTGGAATAGTGGGCTAACATCTCACAGCAAGAACTGGCAAATCTGGTGCAGACCAGGAGGAGGAGATGCACTGCAGTACTTAATGCAGCTTGTGGCCACACCAGATTCTGACTTTTACTTTTGATTTTGACCCCCCCCCCCCACCTTGGTTCAGGGACACATTATTCAATTGCTGTTAGTCACATGTCTGTGGAACGTGTTCAGTTTATGTCTCAGTTGTTGAATCTTTTGATGTTCATACAAATATTTACACAAGTTAAGTTTGCTGAATATAAATGCAGTTGAGACAGTGAGAGGACGTTTCTTTTTTTTGCTGAGTTTATTTGTTAGGAACCCCTCTCATACCACATACCAGCCTTAATGGTTTTAGACAAACAAGCAAGCTTGTGGCCTAGTCTTTTATACAGGAAGACATGGCTGCTTTGATCCATACAATATTCATCAGCAGAGCCTCAGAGCTATTTACCAAGGAGATTTATTCACATACAGACCAGTGGAGCAACTGTTCCCTGTTCCCTGACTGTAGCCTACAGAACCGGCCAATTCATTTCTCTACTTCCCCTTCTGCCTTCTCTAGGGGAAAACAGAAAACCTCCACAACAGTTCACTTCGCTGTGGTCATGAAAGGCTGATTACATGCATTTTTATTTAACAATCAGCCTTTGTGTTTTGTTCTTACCGAATATTTCATTTTTTTTTCTCCTTCCACGCCTGAAAGGACTAAACATATGCTAATTCAAAGTCTTTACCCTTTCACTGGTAATTTAATTTCAAATTTTCCAATCCAGATGCTGATGGAAAAAAAAATAATTGTCTACTGATGGTTTTGATGTGTGGATGGATGGTGCAGAATTAGCACGAGCTGGGTTGGCAGCTGTACGACTCTATCCTCTTTAGCTGGGATATGGGAACGTTGTGATGAGAGACTATCATCACCGAGAGAAATTCACCCATCACTGTTTACCGCTCAATTCGGAAACAGGAAATGTACTTCTTCGGGGGGATACAATATTTGTATTTCACATCAAACATAAACATCAAGGCCAGAAAGTGGCTAAATATTAAGTTCAAGAGAGGGTGTACAGTCAGACATTAGTTCATTTTCATGGATTCTTCCTTAAATATATGAACAGTCCGTCCCAGTAACATATTCAGTCCCTGAAAGAAATGAGATTGTTAGGGCAATAATACTTTTTCTCTGTCATACAGCACACATCATGAGGCCACACTACTAGATTGAGCTGTAAACTGATGTCTGAGGCCACTATCTGGATATTCCCAGGCTGCATCCCAAATGGCACCATATTTACTATATAGTGCACTACTTTTGACCAGAACCATATGGGCCCTGGTCAAAAGTAGTGCACTATATATGGAATAGGGTGCAATTTGGGACGCATACCACAGCCATTGGAACCCTGATTTACTGTAACCCTGATTGACACAACCCCGAGGCCATTGGAACCCACCATGCCATGTGAGACACTGGGTTTCCTCTCAGTCAGACAGAGCAACATGCCATGTCAAACACTGGGTTTCCTCTCAGTCAGACAGAGCAATATGCCATGTCAAACACTGGGTTTCCTCTCAATCAGACAGAGCAACATGCCATGTCAGAGACACTGGGTTTCCTCTCAGTCAGACAGAGCAACATGCCATGTCAAACACTGGGTTTCCTCTCAATCAGACAGAGCAACATGCCATGTCAGAGACACTGGGTTTCCTCTCAATCAGACAGAGCAACATGCCATGTCAGAGACACTGGGTTTCCTCTCAATCAGACAGAGCAACATGCCATGTCAGAGACACTGGGTTTCCTCTCAATCAGACAGAGCAACATGCCATGTCAAACGCTGGGTTTCCTCTCAATCAGACAGAGCAACATGCCATGTCAGAGACACTGGGTTTCCTCTCAATCAGACAGAGCAACATGCCATGTCAGAGACACTGGGTTTCCTCTCAATCAGACAGAGCAACATGCCATGTCAGAGACACTGGGTTTCCTCTCAATCAGACAGAGCAACATGCCATGTCAGAGACACTGGGTTTCCTCTCAATCAGACAGAGCAACATGCCATGTCAGAGACACTGGGTTTCCTCTCAGTCAGACAGAGCAACATGCCATGTCAAACACTGGGTTTCCTCTCAGTCAGACAGAGCAACATGCCATGTCAAACACTGGGTTTCCTCTCAGTCAGACAAAGCAACATGGCTTTAGAGTGTTAAACAAACAGGCAGACTCATCACTACACGACCTGATGTGTGTTCTGTCTGGCTCTCTACCCAACGTTTTACACTGCTACACTGTCGAGTGTGTGTGTTAATGTGTAGACTGCTACACTGCCACCAGTGCCCCCTCCCTCCTCCTAACCAGTATACAGGAGTTTCACCTCTCTGTCGTCCTTCCTTACAGTAATCACCTAATCCCACCATAGCCCCTGGCCACCACGCTACCACACCACACCTTGTTGATGAGCTTTGTATTTGATATCTGTTCAGGTGGAAGCATGTTCTGTCTCTCGTTGTTACTGGAAGATCACTGTAGCTAGTAGGTCTACACTGTTGGAGTTTATTTTACTCTCGCTCTCTCTCGCTCTCTCTCTCTCTTTCTCTCGCTCTCTCTCTCTCTCTCTCTCTCTCTCTCTCTTTATCTCTCTCTCTCTCTTTATCTCTCTCTCTCTCTCTCTCTCTCTCTCTCTCTCTCTCTCTCTCTCTCTCTGCTCTCTCTCTCTCTCTCTCTCTCTCTCTCTCTCTGTCTGACCATGCTTTGTTTGTAGAGTGAAAGAGAAAGGCAGATAGAGGGTGGGGGGTGGGTGATAGGGTTGTGTTATTGTTATTATGATTTTGCCCTGGAATGTGTGCATTAGCTGCATATGATTTCCTATTAGCGGCTTCTCTGCTAGGCATTTTGCTCAGGGCTTGTAGGCCTAGGTACTATGGTCTGTTTTCCAGCTCCATGTGGGGGAGAGAAGGAGGGAGGGCGGGAAGGAGAGAGAGGTAGAGAAAGGGAGGGAGGGAGAGGGACAGAAAGGGATAGAGGGAGAGAGAAAGAGAGAGAGTCTGTCAATACAGAGTAGATAGGGACAGGGGAATTCATCAGGCGCTGCCATAGAAACCCTGGTCATCCATGGCACCATTGGCTGAGCCAGTGATGCAGAGCGGCAGGGTCCAAATCGCCCCAAGCTACTGTCGTTCTACTGAGAAAAACGAGAAACGTGACTGTTCTCTTAATTCTCAAATCTTCTCTGGTACTGGTGATATGGAGGCAGATTACATTTGGCATACCTTTGAGACTAGGGTCAAAAAGATGGCGATAGTCTTTGGAGATAGGATGGGTGTGAGATGGCTGAAGTTTAAGTATGTTTAAAAGTATATTTAGCTAGAGTATTGGATCAATGAGGTGTCTAAGTAGGGTCGTAACTACAGAGTTTTCATTCAAATACTTACAATGAAATCCTGCTCACGGACTCTACAATCTTGGGGTTTAAGGCAGACAGCTTGGGTTTTTTTTTTAGGTTTGAGAAAGATGACTAATTGTTTGTCACTCACTTTTCACCTTTTTCTTTCACCCTCTTAAAGAAGATGCCACCCTTTCCTGATGGGGAGCGCTCTGGCATTAAACATTCTATTTGTGTTTTTCAATAGAAGTTAGTCCTCCGTATGGTTTTGGTTCAGTCCTCGAGAACATTTCCCCTGTTGACTTCATCTATCTACAAAAGAGGGAACCATTTTTGTTTTCCTAACATTTGCCAGAAATACTTCTGCCTTAAAGGTGCAATCTGTTATTTGTACAAATATTTTTAGGCTTTTAAGTTAAAGGTTTATTCTAGAAACATATAACTTCTGAATGCCTCAAGAGCTTAAACTGTCTTACCCCATCATAACTCAAAATATATTCTTCCAGTGTAGCTTCTTAACATAGTTAAAACTTTTTTTTTTTTTATCTCATGGATGGTCAGTCCTTGCATCCGGAGCTTTGACTATGAATTTGAGATTGATTACATTTCTCCAGCCCCATCACTCAGCTGTTCACCAAAAAAAAGTGATGGGCCGGACATTTTGTTGTTGTTTGAATTACGGACCACAGTTTTAAGAACACGATAAGAGCAGTGACTACCCCTCTGACAACTACAATTGCTATCTCTCTCTCTCTCCCATCCCTCAGGAGCAGTGTACATAATAATGATGCTTGCTGCGTAACATCCTCGGGTTACTACGTTATTGTGAGTGAGTGATACAGTATTCTAGAACCCTGCAACCCTGACCTCCAACAGAAGTTCTTAGAAGCTTGTAAAAGCCATTCTTGAGCAAAATGATGTGCTCACAATTCTCTGCATTCTTCCCTGCTGGTTCACCCTGCCGGCTGGCTGGGAGTGTGAGAGCTAGTCGATGCTCTCTAAACGTGGTGTTAATTTTCACTTTTATAGCGGGCCTCATTAGGGACGTGTATGTTTTTTTACAAACAGGTTATTCCTGGCTGCAAATGTTAGCGCTGCTTCCTAGATGCTAGCGTACTGTAGCAGGGTGGTCCTCTGTAGCTCAGCTGGTAGAGCACGGCGCTTGTAACGCCAAGGTAGTGGGTTCGATCCCTGGGACCACCCATACACTAAAATGTATGCACGCATGACTGTAAGTCGCTTTGGATAAAAGCGTCTGCTAAATGGCATATTTATTTATTTTATATTTATGGAGCTGCTCGGCTGCTTGGGTCAGAACTACCGCGGACTAGGCCTACTTCATATCGCTAGGAGCAACTCACACACAACTCACACACACTAACAACATCACAGCTGTCTATGCCGTGACTACTTCATCTCACTGCTTCCTGTAACTGTGCTTTCAACATGGATCTCAGTTGTTTTTGAACAAGAGAACAGCCTTTTAACAGATTATTTGCTGTTTTACATACAGTGCCTAGTGAAAGTCTACACACCCCTTGCACAGTCTTCACATTTTGCTGTATTAAAATGTTATCTAAAAAAGGGATTAAAATAGATTTATTTCCTACCGATCTACACAACCCCTATGCCACATTTTCAAAGTGAAAGAAAAATTATAGAGCATTTTACAAATTGCTAAGAAATATCAAATGAGCGTGTATTGTTGGCGTGTGTTGACTTTTACTAGCGACTGTAAATGCCTGTTTGTTTTTGAACAAGAGAACAGAGTTTTGGAACAATCGCACTCTTAATAATAACAAGCTGTTCACTGTTAGGGTTGTCGTGTTAATTAACTCCTGTGTGGAAAGTGGCCCACATGCTGCCTGGGTGATAGAGAACTGAGGCTAAGCTGACACAGTCCCAACCTCACCCCACAGGAATAGCTGACACAGTCACATGTGTGAGTGTAATATGTGTATTTGGGTTTTATTTTTCATGTGTGTGTGTGTGTGCATGTGACTGTGTGTGTGTGAGTGGATCACAGGAGGCTGCAGAGGGGAGGACGGCTCATAATAACGGCTGGAATGGAGTGAATGTAACGTAAGGAAACCATGTGTTTGATACCATTTAATGAGTTCCTTTCCAGCCATTATTATGAGCCGTCCTCCCGAGTTAAGGTGCCACCGGCCCCCTGCGTTCTGCTCTATTTGTGTGTGTTTTGGATCCTGAGTTAATGGACCCTGTGGCAACGGAGCAGGGAAAAAAATAAGTTGCATGTCGACCAACTGGGGCTCCTTCTGGGCTGGGGGGGGTGAGGGAGCTGAGAGAGAGAGGCACGCAGGCCTTATTTGTAACCTAAATGTTATAGAGAGGAGGGATCAGCACTGCTGCATGCCCACCCTGCTCTCATCTCCCAGGAAAAGTCCATCGAGGAGACTCAAGAAAACAACTACGCAAAACATGTATGGTCTATTTGCACATCATCTCTTGCACATCTATCATTCCAGTGTTAATACTAATTGTAATTATTTTGCACTATGGCCTATTTATTGCCTTACCTCCACAACTTGCTACATTTGCACACACTGTATATATATTTTTTCTGTTGTATTTTTGACTTTATGTTTTGTTTACCCCATATGTAACTCTGTGTTGTTGTTTTTATCGCACTGCTTTGCTTTATCTTGACCAGGTCGCAGTTGTAAATGAGAACTTGTTCTCAACTGGCTTACCTGGTTAAATAAAGGTGAAATAAAAATAAATAAAAGAAAAATAAAGAATGGGAGAGAATGTTTGGTTTCCCCAATATGTAGGCGTGGTTGATGGGAATTCCTTCTTATGACGTGAATATGGACTTGGAGTATAGCTTAGGTTGGGGCTCTGGACCTCTGAGCTCTCTCTCTCTCTCTCTCTCTCTCTCTCTCTCTCTCTCTCTCTCTCTCTTCTCTCTCTCTCTCTCTCTCTCTCTCTCTCTCTCTCTCTCTCTCTCTCTCTCTCTCTCTCTCGCTCTCTCTACTCTCTCTCTCTCTCTCCTCTCTCTCTCTCTCTCTCTCTCTCTCTCTCTCTCTCTCTCTCTCTCTCTCTCTCTCCCCGCATTGTGATATAAGCAGAGAGGAGAGGAGAGAGAGAGGCGCCGTTTAGCCAGAGATGATGGGACTGGGCTTTCATTAATTCTATTGACGAGCCTCCGGTCCCCCTTAGGACTGCGAGTCATCCTCTGGCAGGTCTTGAGTGTGTGTGTGTGCATGTTGCTGTGTGTGTGTGCGCAGGAATGCATGTGTGCGTGTGTGTGTGCGTGCGTGCATATTTGCCGGCGTGTGGACATACTTCTGTATGCATGCCTGTGAGTGTTTACAATGTAGGAGGCTGTGTTGGCAGAAACAGGGAGATCAATGGCAAATCCCCTTTTTCTGCTAGTTTACCCAGTCAGCAGGCTCTCTGCCACCACCATCTGCTGTGCCCCTTTTCCCTGGCTGTTTCTACCTCGTCTGGGCCACACATCCTCCCTCAACTCACCTCCACCTCCCCCTCTCCTCCTCCCCCCCCTTCCCTCTTCCCCATCCTCTCCCATTCTGCTAAACCCTGTTCCTGTGCTCCTCTGTTCCTGTCTGGGCTTTTACAGCCAGTGTACAAAGCTGCTTCCAGCCAGGTGGTCTAAAACAATGGGCACATAGACAGCAGAGGGAGAGGGGAGGCCTGGGTTTCCTGCTCTTGTTTTGGTCCCCACCAAAGTCAGTGGGAGTGTATTTTAATAAGTACATTATGTCTCACTGTGTGTGTGTGTGTGTGCGTGCACTCGTGTGTGTGCATTCTTGTGGATAAAAACAACTATAATGGCTGTTCTCAAGGCCGGTGGCTGGTGGGTGCCATGGCAACGGGGCAGATTGTGTCGGCGTGGCAGTCAGAGTGGAGGAGGGAGTTGTGTGGGAGGAAGCCTCACTGTGGTTAGTGGAGGTGACAGTAATATAGGAATACATACTTATGGGTCTATATGTCCGTTAGACTGATCCAGGATCTGAGGTAACAGAGGAGCATTGCAGGGGGCTATGGGCCGGCTTGGTCATTAGACTGATCCAGGATCTGAGGTAACAGAGGAGCATTGCAGGGGGCTATGGGCCGGCCTGGTCATTAGACTGATCCAGGATCTGAGGTAACAGAGGAGCATTGCAGGGGGCTATGGGCCGGCTTGGTCATTAGACTGATCCAGGATCTGAGGTAACAGAGGAGCATTGCAGGGGTCTATGGGCCGGCCTGGTCATTAGACTGATCCAGGATCTGAGGTAACAGAGGAGCATTGCAGGGGTCTATGGGCCGGCCTGGTCATTAGACTGATCCAGGATCTGAGGTAACATCTCGTTCTCTCTCTCCCTCTTTCTCTCTTTCTTGCTATCTCCCCCTTATCCTCTTTCTTTCTCTCTCTATGTATTTCTCTCTCGCTTTCCTCCATCTCTATCTATTCCCCTCTTCCAGCCCTCGGCTGAAAAAACAGATGACAGTAAGTTGCGAGGGGATTTTATTAACACACAAAAAGAGCCTGTGGTCACAGAGAGCCAAGCTGATTGATACCAGACACACTGCGCCCAGCACTCTACGCTGAATTCTGTGTTTACGTTTCAACCCTGAAAAAAAAAAAAATCTAATGAAAATAGCCATTTTCCTCCAAAACAGTAAGCCTGAGGTGTTTAAAGTAGGCATGCATCCCAAATGATACCCTATTCCCTATGTGGTGCACTACTTATAACCAGAACCCTATGGGCCCAGGAGACATGTGAAGGGGCCTTCACTAACAGGGACGCTTTGCTAGGATCTATATTACTGTAGGCCTATGGTTGACAGTATGTGAGAGGGGGTTTGCCATCTGTTGTTTTCTGTCAATCAAGGGAGGTGATGACAGTGTGAGTCATAAATAATTCAGATCCTATTTGTTTCCTCGTGATGCTGTTACCTGTAAATACTCTATGGCTCAACTGTCTTCATTATTCTCAGACCTTCGTACATTTCCTCATGAGAAATGACCAAGTCAGTTAGATCATGACACCACAGGGTTATAACAACAGGCTCCTTGGAAAAGCATGTGAACATTAAAGAAGTGGTTAGTCGTGTATTATGCAAAGTCCATGTGTAGGTTTTATTTTAATCAGATGTATTGTGTTGCTCCTCTTTGAGTGTGTGTGTGTGTGTGTGTGTGTGTGTGTGCGTGCGTGCATATGTGTGTGTGTGTGTGTGTGTGTGTGTGTGTGTGCGTGCGTGCGTGCATGTGTGTGTGTGTGTGTGTGTGTGTGCGTGTGTGTGTGTGGATCATCAACACCATTCTCTCCCCTGCTCAGCTGACTGATACCATATTGTGGCATTCCTAGTCTACTCTAACGGGCTTGTGTGGTGACGTAACCAGCTCACTCCCCATGTGTATCCGCGGAGAAAATGAATAGATTAATAATTTAAACGCAAGGAGAGGGGGTGAATAAAACTGATTTGTCATAACCATAACTATGACCAAGATCTGGTAGTAGTAAAGACGTCCTATCTGTCAGAGACCATTCGTTTTCTTCTAACATGTTTATCCATGATTGGATTCTCGTTAGCATTTTTATTTTATTTTATGCAATGTAAAGTCTTAAAAGATTTAACATAATCAATGTGCTTGTACATGTTCAAGCCCATAGCTATAAAATCGATGTTCAACGTTCTACTTACTGCTCTCTTTCCTTTTGGGATGAATTGCAATATTAGCATATTCACCCAAGTGTTGTCTGTGTGTGAACAATAGGCTGTTTGTAACTTGCCTGTGGCTCTTTCCTTGTGTCCTGGTGTCACGTTGTCCTGACATAGTCTGCGACCCAAATGGCACCCTATTTCCTTATATAGTGCACTACTTTTGGTCAAACTCCATCGTGTTCTCCTCCTTCTTACCATAATCCCCTACCTCAGTAATAACATTAGAAACTCCATGTACTGTATGGACTGTGTTTACACTTTATCATAATGAATAGGGCTGGGATATGGCCAAAATATCATATCATGATCATTTTCACATTTTTGACAGTAGGACGGTATTTTATGTTTTTTTTTTAATGATATACGTTCTAAATATGAGTAGTTCAGTAACCTAGGGTGACAACACACACATTATAAGTTATTTCAAAGGGCTTTCTCCATTCTGATTGTTTTATACTGTTCAATTTAACTTCAACCCAAAATCATTTTCATGATATATATATACACTGCTCAAAAAAATAAAGGGAACACTAAAATAAAACATCCTAGATCTGAATGAATGAAATAATATTATTAAATACTTTTTTCTTTACATAGTTGAATGTGCTGACAACAAAATCACACACAAATGATCAATGGAAATCAAATGTATCAACCCATGGAGGTCTGGATTTGGAGTCACCCTCAAAATTAAAGTGGAAAACCACACTACAGGCTGATCCAACCTTAAAACAAGTCAAAATGAGGCTCAGTAGTGTGTGTGGCCTCCATGTGCCTGTATGACCTCCCTACAACGCCTGGGCATGCTCCTGATGAGGTGGCGGATGGTCTCCTGAGGGATCTCCTCCCAGACCTGGACTAAAGCATCCGCCAACTCCTGGACAGTCTGTGGTGCAACGTGGCATTGGTGGATGGAGCGAGACATGATGTCCCAGATGTGCTCAATTGGATTCAGGTCTGGGGAATGGGCGGGCCAGTCCATAGCATCAATGCCTTCCTCTTGCAGGAACTGCTGACACACTCCAGCCACATGAGGTCTAGCATTGTCTTGCATTAGGAGGAACCCAGGGCCAACCGCACCAGCATATGGTCTCACAAGGGGTCTGAGGATCTCATCTCGGTACCTAATGGCAGTCAGGCTACCTCTGGCGAGCACATGGAGGGCTGTGCGGCCCCCAAAAGAAATGCCACCCCACACCATGATTGACCCACCGCCAAACCGGTCATGCTGGAGGATGTTGCAGGCAGCAGAACGTTCTCCACGGTGTCTCCAGACTCTTTCACATCTGTCACGTGCTCAGTGTGAACCTGCTTTCATCTGTGAAGAACACAGGGCGCCAGTGGCGAATTTGCCAATCTTGGTGTTCTCTGGCAAATGCCAAACGTCCTGCACGTTGTTGGGCTGTAAGCACAACCCCCACCTGTGGACGTCGGGCCCTCATACCATCCTCATGGAGTCTGTTTCTGACCGTTTGAGCAGACACATGCACATTTGTGGCCTGCTGGAGGTCATTTTGCAGGGCTCTGGCAGTGCTCCTCCTGCTCCTCCTTGCACAAAGGCGGAGGTAGCAGTCCTGCTGCTGGGTTGTTGCCCTCCTACGGCCTCCTCCACGTCTCCTGATGTACTGGCCTATCTCCTGGTAGCACCTCCATGCTCTGGACACTACGCTGACAGACACAGCAAACCTTCTTGCCACAGCTCGCATTGATGTGCCATCCTGGATGAGCTGCACTACCTGAGCCACTTGTGTGGGTTGTAGACTCCGTCTCATGCTACCACTAGAGTGAAAGCACCGCCAGCATTCAAAAGTGACCAAAACATCAGCCAGGAAGCATAGGAACTGAGAAGTGGTCTGTGGTCACCACATGCAAAACCAGTCCTTTATTGGGGGTGTCTTGCTAATTGCCTATAATTTCCACCTGTTGTCTATTCCATTTGCACAACAGCATGTGCAATTTATTGTCAATCAGTGTTGCTTCCTAAGTGGACAGTTTGATTTCACAGAAGTGTGAATGACTTGGAGTTACATTGTGTTGTTTAAGTGTTCCCTTTATTTTTTTGAGCAGTGTATATATATGGGCCAACAATCTAGGTCTAGTTTATTGGTGAACTGTTGGAATCAAGGAAATAGAATAATTAGTGTAATTCAATAGATGGAATATAGTGGGCAACACTCTGAAGACAACACATTAATAAGACAGGTAGGAATTATTGTGACAGGGTAGGAACCAAAGTGTTGGTCAGTGATTGTTAGGAGACCCTATACCATGTTACATTACATGTTTTCTCATGTAGATAGCTAGCTCTCTAGCTAACATATTCATGCTTTGCATATTCCTCTCTGATTTAGAAGATACCAGTGCACAAACAACATGCTTAGCTAGGCCTACACCAGCACTGGTATCAGGCTGTATTAGCTAGCTACGTTTGCTTTGACTCTGATTACATTTAGCTAGCTAACTAGCGATTAGCATTAGCGACTAACACAATTTATTTGAGCCACAACGTGCTAAGAAAAGACAAACTAGCTGTTTGCAGACAGTAAGATAGCTTCGCAAATTAATAGTGTGATTATGGAATGCTTTGAAAGCAGCATCGGTGTCACCAACATCTTGTTGCGTCTGACCATGCAGACTGTAGAGTGAACAGCAAATAAAGTACTCATGACTCCCTGGTCGAGCAACAACATGCTCTCCTTCAGTGATTGGGGGCAGGGCTTGGTGTGGGAACCAGGCATGAGGACAGGGAGAGAAACGACTTCTATAAAAACGGACATTACACGTGCCAGAGTTGCGTATCACATTTAACAAACCAAACATTGAAATACCGTTATAGAAGGTAAAGTAAAAACCCTACCTGGTCCTAGGAGTGGGCGATATACCGGTTTGATAGTAAAAACCGGTATTGTGCCGCGCCATGATATGGATTTAGCAATATCATGGATACCGCGATTTATTCAGAATTCATAAATTCGAATTTTGCATCAATATTTTTTTGTTCCAAATTTCAACTGAGTGATAGTACTAAGTAGCTACATCTTTTTTTTTTATTTTTTATCCAACCTTTCTTGGTTCTTACGAATAAAAGAATGTATGTTAATATGTTGACCTATTTTTATGAGCGCACGTCGCATGCACTTGTTGCACGCATGTAGTGCTAGCAACAAAGAAGTGTGCAGGCAGCTGCAGTTAGGAGGCAGGTTAACTATTGGGGGAAAACTTTACAATCCAGGATGAGCGAAAACACAGAAATTGATGTTGCTCAAGAGCAGGAGGATAAATTGGTTAAGAAGAAAGGGGGCACCTCTGTTGTTTGGAACTGGTTTGGCTTTAAAATCTCCGACCCCGACCAAAACACTACCCTATGCAAGTTGTGTCGTCGTGTTGTCTTAGCAAAAGGTGGAAACACGACCAACCTGTTCAATCACTTAAAAAACATACATGTCCGTGAGTATGAACAATGCACCAGAATGCGTGAGACAGTAAGCCCAGGAGCTCGCCCGAAGACAAGCCAGACTCGCACTCAACAATCAATTATATCATCATTTGCTGCCGGTACTTGCTATGAGAAGACGAGCAAAAAATGGATAGACATCACAGCTGCGATTACAAATCACATAGCGAAGGACATGGTACCGATTCAAACTGTGGAGAAAGAGGGGTTCAGAAAGTTGATTCAAACTCTGGACCCAAGATATGAGATCCCGAGCCGCAAATATTTTAGCCAAAAATGCCTGCCACAGCTTTACACAGAATGCTGGGACAGAGTTTACAGTGAGATAAATAACATTCCATTCTTCTCCACTACTGCCGATCTATGGTCAAGTCGTACCACAGAACCTTATATAAGCCTCACAATCCATTACATAGACGGTGACTGGAAACTGAAAAGTAAGTGCCTACAGACGTCTTATTTCCCAGACGACCACACCGGGGAAATAATTGCAGGTGGGCTGAGGGACATACTATTGTCCTGGGGATTAAAAGAGTCGCGTCAAGTTTGTATGACGACCGACAGCGGATCGAACATGATCAAGGCATTGCAGCTGAACAAGTGGGCAAACCTTGGATGTTTCGGACACAGGCTGCACAATGCTATTGGTAAGTTTCAGGACTGTAGCCTAGGCCTACCCTGTATGATGCTTATTATTAAGAAAAAATACAGCTCACATCAGCCATGTACCGTAGGCTAAATCTAAGCACATCAGATTTGTAAAATGTGTAACAGTTGAATGTAAATGCCGTAAATCCTCAAACAAAGATTAAAAGTTATATTGTATTGTGATTTCTATATAAAAATGCATTATTATTAATTATTATTGTATTGTGATTCGATTATTTTTCACCCTATTATTTTGATTTCTTATTCCCAATTTCCAGAGAGGAGTGTCCAAAACGCTCCCGGGCCACAGGGGTGTGCGATTTCCCGGGCCACAGGGGTTTGCAAAAAGGTGGTTAGCACGTTCTCATACAGCTGGAAAAAGCAGAAGGCCCTGATGACAGCACAGAATGAACTAAGCCTGCCCCTGCACAAGCTCATCACAGAATCTCCGACAAGGTGGGGATCTCGTCTGAAAATGATGGAAAGAGTCCTGGAGCAGGAAAAGGCCATTACACAGGTCCTGGCAGGGGACAAAAAGACACGGCACCTTGTACCTACCTGGCAAGACATCCAGGTCTTGGAATCAGTCACAGCAGCACTGAAGCCACTCCAGGACTTTACAGATGCCCTGTCAGGAGAAGCGTATGTGAGCGTGTCCTATTTGAAGCCTGTCATCAATCTGTTAAATGCAGAGGTTCTAAATCTGAGCAAGGACGATACAGAACTGACCAAAGAGATCAAGATCAAGGTTCTTGATTACTTGAATAACAAGTACACTGACCCTGCAACAGATGAGCTGCTCTCCATGGCTACCTTTCTAGATCCAAGGTTCAAGACCAGGTACATGTCCGCTGAGAAACTGGAGGACATTAAGGTATTTATTCATTTGTTCTTGTTTTATTGCTTCAAATGTAAAGCACTTTGGGCTACATTTTATGTATGAAAGGTGCTATACAAATAAAGTTTAATTATTTTCATTTTTTAAGGTGAGAGCTGCCTCAGAGACCGAAGCCCTCCTGGTGGAGAACACAGCCCTGGGAAAATCGTCTCTTGCAGAGGATCACACTGACAGGGAGAAAGAAGCTTCCACTGCTCATCAATCAGGCAAGAAGCCCAAGAAGAGCCTTGGGAGCTTCTTTAAGCAGACCAGCAGTGCACCTGCCTCATGTTCAGAGAGGCAGATCATTGAGCAAGAGCTGAATAGCTACATTCTGGCAACGGCAGCAGACAGCGAGTCTGATCCTTTGGAGTGGTGGCGATTTCACGGATCTAATTTTCCACGTGTGAGTTGTCTGGCAAAGAAATACTTATGCATCCCTGCCACAAGTGCCCCCTCTGAGAGGGCATTCAGCACTGGGGGCAATGTGGTGACATGTCACAGGGCAGCACTAAAGCCAGAAACAGTCAACATGCTGGTATTCCTGGCACGGAACTTGTGAAGAAAGTTCTAGTGAAGATTTGTTGATATTGTTGATAATTGATGGTTGAGGCTTGAAAGGTTTAGTTTCAAACGGTTAGTTTTTTACATATCTACGGACCGTAGCCAAAACAAACACACGTATTTGAATTTGTAATTACCTTATTTTCTTTATCTCCTGTTATTTTTTATTTAATTTTACTTAATATCTAATTTATATATATATATATATATATAGGCCTACCTACCTCATGTTTACGGAATGCATGTTTGCACAATACAAATAAAAACTTTTCAGGTCCATACGGTCCAATGCCTCACTCTTTCTGGTTATATAAGGTTCAAATACATATTTTTCCTTAACTAATATAATTTAACCAAGAAGGGATATTAAAATGTGATTCATATTTTTTTACGTCATATATCGTGATATCATATCGATATCGTCTGGACAGTGGAAAATATCGTGATATGAATTTTAGCTCATATCGCCCACCCCTACCTGGTCCATGCATCAATACCGACCGGTATACAGTATATTAAAATATGTTATGCAACCCAGCCCAACCTACAGCAGAGAATACCTCCCTTCTTTTCCCTCTACACATATACACACACACACACACACACACACACACACACACACACACACACACACACACACACACACACACCTGCCCTCCATACTCCCTGCCCGCCTTTGCCGAAAATGAATCAGCCAATGGTTACATCCCAGGGGGCTCTGGTCAAAAGTAGTGGACTATATAGGGAAAAGGGTGCCATTTGGGACACAGTCAGTGTCTCTGGATTGATGGAGTGATAAAGGCCTGTTTTAAGAGTGCATCGAGAAACATGTGTTTCAAATAAGGGGCTTCAAGGCAAAAACCCATAGCCAGTGTTACATTACAAGAAGGAGAAGATTAAAACACAAGGAAAACATGTTATCATCACTTATCGCATTCCAACTGGAACTCCAACCGACTCTTCCATGTGAAACCATCCCTCTCTGCAAATTAGGGGAAGAAAATACAAATGAATTACTTAAAAATCATACAATGTGATTTTCTGGATTTTTGTTTTAGATTCCGTCTCTCACAGTTGAAGTGTACCTATGATAAAAAATTACAGACCTCTACATGCTTTGTAAGTAGGAAAACCTGCAAAATCGGCAGTGTATCAAATACTTGTTATCCCCACTGTATGCTATTTTTCAAAAATATATTTTCATTTATTATTTTCCCCTAACCCTACCACCCCTCCTCTAATTGGAGAAAACTAATGGACAACAACACTTAAGCTTCTACATCCAGCTTATACATGCTATATACAGTTGAAGTCAGAAATGTACATACACACTTAGGTTTGAGTCATTAAAACTCGTTTTTCAACCACTCCACAAATGTCTTGTTAACAAACTATATTTTTGGCAAGTCGGTTAGGACATCTACTTTGTGCATGACACAAGTAATTTTCTCAACAATTGTTTAGAGACAGATTTGTTCACTTATAATTCACTGTATCACAATTCCAGTGGGTCAGAAATGTACATACACTAAGTTGACTGTGCCTTTTAAACAGCTTGGAAAATTCCGGAAAATGATGTCATGGCTTTAGAAGCTTCTGATAGGCTAATTGACATCATTTGAGTCAATTGGAGATGTACATGTGGATGTATTTCAAGGCCTACCTTCAAACTCAGTGCCTCTTTGCTTGACATCATGGGAAAATCAAAAGAAATCAGCCAAGACATATTTATTTTACTATGTCAGTATTTATTTGTTGTCAACGTTTTGGCATCAAACTGGTGGCAGTTGTGAAAAAAAGTAGTTGGAGCAGTTGCAGAGTTGATTGAAAATAATGCCTGGGTCTGTTTCTGTGTATCAAACAGTTGTGTTGTACCCAGTAGTTGTCTAGAATGGTGTGGACTTGCACTGCGGCTAGGTGGTAGTCAAGAGAGACTGTATGATCCCATATTTTGCTCCATATACTTATTTAACCAGTATCTCTCTATGTGACAACCATATTATTTGTGCCCTAAACACCCTTACTTCCTGTAGTCTAGCAAGGCTGATTCTGGGGGCTGTCCAATTCCAAGGCCCTGTTTTGTTGACCCTGGTTGGATGCTGTGGAATACATGCTTAACCCCGTTCAGACCTTGGCTGACAGGCCTCTCCCCCGAACCTAGGGAGGGGGTCTGCTTTGAGTTCATTCGTATTTTAAACACTTGTTCTTAAATTGATCTGCAAATTGTGCAGCTTTTAATAAAACAGGAAATGTATCACGTGTTTTGAGAGAGGCTCAGACAAAGGCTAGACTGTGGTGCATGCTTTTTTTGGGGTGTTGTAAAAGTATTTTAAGCCGACAGCCACAGAAATTAGGTTTATTGTTGCCACTTTCCAGTAGATTCACCATGTGCTATGGCAAAGTTAAAAGACAGAATGGTTTACAGAAAATAAAGACCAAAAAATAATGGACTCCAACAACCACAAGTATGTCTTTGACTTCTAGCCCTTAGTCATTTAGCTCTATCAAATCCTATGTCTGTCTGTCGTTCGTCAGTCGGTCGGTCTGTCGGTTGTGGCTTGATTCAAGGCCCTCAGCTTTAAGATGTCATGTTCAGTCCATCCTCGGCTGTGCACAGAGTGAAGTTATTGACAAGCGGTGAAGATGAAGGTTAAGCGAGAAGGTTGTGTAGGAGAGAGAGCCACCTCCACGTTCCAGCGATCGAAGGTGGACTTGTGGGAAATAAGACCTGTTTATTTATTTATGTCCCAGGAATTAAATGTTTTTTTATTATTATTTTTTTGTGTTTGTCCTGCGAACACGGCAGCATCAAGGATCTGTCAGAGAGGCAGCTCAACTGGAATTGACTGAAATCCCCCGGGTTTGTCAGCTGAACAGTATTTAATGATCAATAAGGAAAAAATGGTGTAGGCAATGGGGGCTATTATGAATAAAGTGGGAGTTGGAGCTGAGAGCTTAGTGTGAATGCCAGTGAAGAGGATAAACAAAAGATTGTTTAACGTCATTACTAGCACGCTTTGCTAATAAAATCTGATTATCACAGAACAGAACAGCAATGGAAACTATTTTTTTTCCTTTTTTCTGCGAACCAAAAAGGAGCAGATCTGTTTCTCCGTGCTTGGGAGATGATTGTCTCCAATTAACATTTTTGTTTTGTAGTCGTTTTTTCCAAAATGTGGTTGAAATGTTATGCTGTGTTTTTGACGTGTTCTGTAAACACAGTCAACTGAAGTACGACCTATGTAAGTGCCTACCATAGTTTTCTTGTGTTTTTTTTTATAGTAATGTGAAACATGTTGTCCTTTGTGATAATTGTGTCAACCCCTTAAATTATGCTCAATTGGTTTTGACACTGTTATGTAATGCTGTGGGATTTTAATATCATAATGATATTACAGTAGTTTCATCTGTGCTCGCTTGATAAACTCCAACAGTTTAAGTAAGGATTTGTTCAATCTGTGCTGAAAAAATATGATTATTTTTCATAAAATTTGTCTACCAGTAACCAGGTTTCCATCCAAACTTTTTATGCGAGTAAAGTACGTCAGATAAAAAATGTCACGACAGGCCTGATGGAAACAGCAAATTTGGTTGGTAAACTTTCCAAATGTCGACAAGACAAAATACACTAGACAAGTTGGGATCTTTTTGTGTCTATAAAAGGAATTATGCCAGAAATGGCGGAGGAAACACTTTTAATGCGCAAGTATTGATATAATAACCACAAGAAGTTTACTTGGAGTCACGCGATGATGTGTTGTGTGGTCCTCCCACTACGACTCGGGAAACCATGCAGTTTATTAGGCTACAGATGAACTTCACAGGGTGGTGATGAGTTTGATGCTCCTTTCCAATAAATATTGAGGGTCTTATTGTGGTGACATGATGATCGATCCTTGGTTGCCGTTTGACAAAATAAAATATTCTTATCCATAATAATGTCATCATGCAGGTAGCCTACCCACACTGTATCTGCCAGCTGTTGGCTAGAGCGTACATGCCAAGACCAAAGTGGGCACATTTGCTATTTAACCTTCTGTCATCATGAAGTGTTTTGAGAGGCTAGTTAAGGACATATCACCTCTACCTTACCTGACACCCTAGACCCACCACAATTTGCATTCCGCCCCAATAGATCCACAGACGATGCAATCGCCATCACACTGCACACTGCCCTATCCCATTTGGACAAGAGGAATACCTATGTAAGAATGCTGTTCATTGACTATAGCTCAGCCTTCAACACCATAGTACCCTCCAAGCTCATCATTAAGCACGGGCCCTTGGTCTGAACCCCGCCCTGTGCAATTGGGTCCTGGACTTCCTGATGGGCCACCCCCAGGTGGTGAATGTAGGAAACAACACCTACACTTCGCTGATCCTCAACACAGGGGCCCCACAAGGGTGCGTGCTCAGCCCCCTTCTGTACTCCCTGTTCACCAATGACTGCTTGGCCACGCACGCCTCCAACTCAATCATCAAGTTTGCAGATGACACAACAGTAGTAGGCCTGATTACCAACAATGACGAGACAGCCTACAGGGAGGAGGTGAGGGCCCTGGCAGAGTGGTGGCAGGAAAATAACCTCTCCCTCAACGTCAACAAAATGAAGGAGCTGATCGTGAACTTCAGGAAACAGCAGAGGGAGCACGCCCCTATCTACATCGATGGGACTGCAGTGGAGAAAGCTTTAAGTACCTCGGCGTACACATCACTGACAATCTGAAATGGTCCACCCACACAGATAGTGTGGTGAAGAAGGCACAACAGCGCCTCTTCAACCTCAGGAGGCTGAAGAAATTCGGCTTGGCCCCTAAGACCCTCACAAACTTTGACTGATGCAAAATTGAGAGCATCCTGTCGGGCTGTATCACCGCCTGGTACGGCAACTGCACCTTAGAGGTTGCAGCCCTATATACAGTGGGGAAAAAAAGTATTTAGTCAACCACCAATTGTGCAAGTTCTCCCACTTAAAAAGATGAGAGAGGCCTGTAATTTTCATCATAGGTACACGTCAACTATGACAGACAAATTGAGGAAAAAAAATCCAGAAAATCACATTGTAGGACTTTTAATGAATTTATTTGCAAATTATGGTGGAAAATAAGTATTTGGTCACCTACAAACAAGCAAGATTTCTGGCTCTCACAGACCTGTAACTTCTTCTTTAAGAGGCTCCTCTGTCCTCCACTCGTTACCTGTATTAATGGCACCTGTTTGAACTTGTTATCAGTATAAAAGACACCTGTCCACAACCTCAAACAGTCACACTCCAAACTCCACTATGGCCAAGACCAAAGAGCTGTCAAAGGACACCAGAAACAAAATTGTAGACCTGCACCAGGCTGGGAAGACTGAATCTGCAATAGGTAAGCAGCTTGGTTTAAAGAAATCAACTGTGGGAGCAATTATTAGGAAATGGAAGACATACAACACCACTGATAATCTCCCTCGATCTGGGGCTCCACGCAAGATCTCACCCCGTGGGGTCAAAATGATCACAAGAACGGTGAGCAAAAATCCCAGAACCACACGGGGGGACCTAGTGAATGACCTGCAGAGAGCTGGGAACAAGGTAACAAAGCCTACCATCAGTAACACACTACGCCGCCAGGGACTCAAATCCTGCAGTACCAGACGTGTCCCCCTGCTTAAGCCAGTACATGTCCAGGCCCATCTGAAGTTTGCTAGAGTGCATTTGGATGATCCAGAAGAGGATTGGGAGAATATCATATGGTCAGATGAAACCAAAATAGAACTTTTTGGTAAATCTCAACTCGTCGTGTTTGGAGGACAAAGAATGCTGAGTTGCATCCAAAGAACACCATACCTACTGTGAAGCATGGGGGTGGAAACATCATGCTTTGGGGCTGTTTTTTCTGCAAAGGGACCAGGACGACTGATCCGTGTAAAGGAAAGAATGAATGGGGCCATGTATCGTGAGATTTTGAGTGAAAACCTCCTTCCATCAGCAAGGGCATTGAAGATGAAACGTGGCTGGGTCTTTCAGCATGACAATGATCCCAAACACACCGCCTGGGCAACGAAGGAGTGGCTTCGTAAGAAGCATTTCAAGGTCCTGGAGTGGCCTAGCCAGTCTCCAGATCTCAACCCCATAGAAAATCTTTGGAGGGAGTTGAAAGTCCATGTTGCCCAGCGACAGCCCCAAAACATCACTGCTCTAGAGGAGATCTGCATGGAGGAATGGGCCAAAATACCAGCAACAGTGTGTGAAAACCTTGTGAAGACTTACAGAAAATGTTTGACCTGTGTCATTGCCAACAAAGGGTATATAACAAAGTATTGAGAAACTTTTGTTATTGACCAAATACTTATTTTCCACCATAATTTGCAAATAAATTCATAAAAAATCCTACAATGTGATTTACTGGATTTTTTTTCCTCATTTTGTCTGTCATAGTTGACGTGCACCTATGATGGAAATGACAGGCTTCTCTCATCTTTTTAAGTGGGAGAACTTGCACAATTGGTGGCTGACTAAATACTTTTTTCCCCACTGTATATAGACATGGAATCACTGGCCACTTTAATAATGGAACATTAGTCACTTTAATAATGTTTACAAACTGCTTTACTCATTTCATATGTATATACTGTATTCTACTGTATTTTAGTAAATGCCACTCAGACATTGCTCGTCCTAATATTTATATATTTCTTAATGCCATTCTTTTACTTTTAGATTTGTGTGTATTGTTGTGAATTGTTAGATACTACTGCACTGTTGGAGATAGGACCACAAGCATTTCGCTACACCCGCAATAACATCTGCTAAAATATGTGTATGTGACCAATACAATTTGATTTGATTTGATTTACTGCGGTGGGCTAAATCAGGGTCACACAAATCAGAGTGATTATTTGTAGTCTTAAACAAATCTACATTGAAACAAAAGTATACCCCTTACACACGTGATTATGGGCTTAAAAGAAAATCACCTATACCATGTCAGATATAGAGTTGAAATATATTCAATTTTGAGATTGCATCCCAATATTACACTTTATATACATTACAGAAGACTGAAATAAACAAAACTGTTTGACATAGAAACACTGGATTTTTGTAGTAAAAACAAAACAAATCAATCTTTATGAATTATAAAATTATGAAAAATATTAACAACATTCCACCCATGAGGCCAAAGAGGGTGTTTTTGGTCATTGACTGATGAAAAGGGCTACTGCAACAGTTTCTGTGACCAAACTATCGGTACAAATGCCATGGAAACACATTGATTTTTAGATTTTTATTCGCTACGTAAAAACAAAAGCCAAAAGGCAAATAACTGACAATTGATAGTAAATAGTAGCATACTCTCTTTCATTGATATAAAAACTTGTCAGACTACCTCTCACATCGCTCCAGCCAGTTGAGTGTCTTGGGCATGGGAGTGCCAGCGTCCCAAATTGCACCCTATTCTCTGTACAGTGCACTACTTTGGACCAGAACCCTATGGGCCCTGGTCAAAGGTAGTGCACTAAATAGGGAATAGGGTGCCATTTGGGACAGAGCCAGTGTGTTGTGTTGGGAGCTCAGAACGCCCTCAACATATTGCTTTACAGCCGTGCGACAGGCAGTCTTCCTGTTTCTCTCTTTCGCTGAGAGACCTCGCCTTGCATCTGCAGCCCAGCCCAACACAACACAGATTCCTTCACTCTAAACCACTTACTATTTCTATTATTCATTTATTGGACTGTCCCCCCCACCTCTCTCCCCCATCCCTCATGTCACTAATTTCCTTCCTTTTAAAAAACATATATATATATATTCTTGGCAAAGTGATTACATCTGCTGGGAGGCGCTGTGTGCCAGGAGTAAAAATGGCTACCTCCTGTCTGGGCCAGCGAGGGCCTGATTCTGGACAGATGTGCAGCTGGGGCCCGACTGTAAAAGTTAGAAGTATTGTCATAACATTGTTCAACTTCTCCAGTATTTCCTGTCTTCTGCTTAGCACTTTATTACTGAATCTGGCCATCGTCCAGCTCAGGAACGAGGAGGAGGAGGAGAGGAGGAGAGTGAAAAACCTCCCTGTTTGTCTTAAATTGGCCAGTAACAGGATTCGTTTTCAGCCTTTTCTCATTTTATGATAACATTGTTTGAAAACACTGTTTCATATGTTTAAAAGAAAGATTTGCATGTCAGAAATCATGTCTTCAAGAAATATAACTTTCAAAATACAGAAATAGAGCCGCATCAAATGATGCAAATGCATCATACTGGCTGTATTTCTGTATTTTGAAAGTTATATTTCTTGAAGACATGATTGCTGACAAGCAAAACATTTTGGGGCAATATCAACAATGGAATAATGAAACAAATACCAAAAGATAGTTTTTGGGTTGGGCTTTCCTTTAAGAAAATAGGGTGTTAAGAAGAGAGGGTGTCAAGAAGAGAGGGTGTTAAGAAGAGAGTGTGTTAAGAAGAGAGGTTGTCAAGAAAAGAGGGTGTTAAGAAGAGAGGTTGTTAAGAAGAGAGGGTGTTAAGAGAGGGTGTTAAGAAGAGATGGTGTTAAGAAGAGAGATGGTGTTAAGAAGACAAGAGGTAAAGAAAGACATGTGCAGTGATCGGTAAGGTGCTCTGACAACTGATGCTTAAAGTTAGTGAGGGAGATAAGAGTCTCCAGCTTCAGAGATTCTTGCAGTTCGTTCCAGTCATTGACAGCAGAGAACTGGAAGGAATGGCGGCCAAAGGAGGTGTTGGCTTTGGAGATGACCAGTGAGATATACCTGCTGGAGCACATACTACGGGTGGGTGTTGCTATGGTGACCAATGAGCTAAGATAAGGCAGGGATTTGCCTAGCAGTGATTTATAGATGGCCTGGAGCCAGTGGGTTTAGCGACTAATATCTAGTGAGGACTAGCCAACAAGAGCGTACAGGTCACAGTGGTGGGTAGTATATGGGGCTTTGGTCACAAAACGGATGGCACTGTGATAGACTACATCCAATTTGCTGAGTAGAGTGTTGGAGGCTATTTTGTAAATGACATCGCCGAAGTCAAGGATCGGTAGGATAGTCAGTTTTACAAGGGCATGTTTGGCAGCATGAGTGAAGGAGGCTTGTTGGCGAAAATAGGAATCCGATTCTAGATTTACTTTGGATTGGAGATGCTTATGTGAGCTGTAAGGAGGTAGTTGTACCGTCTAACCAGACACCAAGTATTTGTCGTTGTCTGTCATACGATCGTTTGAAACAGTGGACCATTCGCAGCGTTGTTGGAACATATCTTTTTATTAGAATGAACACACGAAACAAAAACAAACAAACTATAACGTGACGTCCTCGGTTCTAACACAAACCTATACTGGAACAGATACCCCACACTGTGGGAAAACTTGCTGCCTAAGTATGGTTTCCCACTCAGAGACAACAAGCAACAGCGATACACGTTGCCTCTGATTGAGAAACCCCACACTTGGCCACCTAGAATACTAAGAGCAGGGGGAAAAGAGATACCCGGGGGAAATTTAAAAGGGCCCCGGGGGGGGGGCCCGGGGAAGGGGAAAAAAGGGGGCGAGAGAAATTTTTTTTTTTAGAGGGGGGAGAGAGATCAGGGGGGAGAGATCATTTTTTCATGTGTTTCACATGTCCAAAAAGCCCCCCTTTAAAAAAAATAAAAAAATAATAAATTTAAATTGAAGCGGGCTTTACCCAAACAGCTGGGTTTCAAGTGTGGGGTTGTGTTTATTTCCGTAGAAAATTTCGGCCCCACCCAAAACCCGGAGAGAAAAAGGGGAGAAGGGGACCCTTTTCCTTTTTCTTTTTGCTTCAATTTACTCTGGCTCACCCTGCCTGGCCCTGGGCCCCCGGCCTCTGG
Source organism: Coregonus sp. 'balchen' (assembly GCA_902810595.1). NCBI lineage: Eukaryota > Metazoa > Chordata > Actinopteri > Salmoniformes > Salmonidae > Coregonus > Coregonus sp. 'balchen'. Next base: position 6,997,244 of record LR778269.1, read on the forward strand.
CCCTCGCTCCAGAAGGGGAAGTGACCCCCAGAAAAAGGGTTTTAAAAAAAGCCACCACATTTCAAACCCCAAAAAGCCAACCTGCCCTTCAATTCACAAACCAGGGGGGGGGAGACTAGAACTGGAAAAATTGGGGTTTTCCCTTTTTAAAACCCCCCCCGGGGAGGCTTTTAGGCTGAGGGGGTCCCAAAAAGTGCAACCCTACTGAGGGAACTAGAAGGGGGTCCCGTAAAGGGAATGGGGGGACTAGTGTATTCCCTTCAAAAGAGAGAGAGAGAGAGAGAGAGAGAGAAGGAGAGCGAGAGAGAGAAGAGAGAGAGAGAGGGGGGGGGGGGGGGGGAGAGAGAGAGAGAGAGGGAGGAGTAGAGTAGAAGAGGTAGAGAGAGAAGAGTGGTAGAAAAAGAGCTTTCCCCCTCTCTCCTTTCTCTCTCTCTACGCCTCCTCTTCTCCTTTTCTCGTCTTCTGCTTCTTCATTTCGCTTTCTTCTTCTCTCTCTCTCTTCTCTCTTCTCTTCTTCTCCTCGTCTCTTCTCTCTCTCTTCTCCTCTTTTTTTTTCCTCCCCTCTCTCTCCTCTCTCTCTCTCTCTCTCTCTCTCTCCCCTCTCTCCTTTTTTTCCCCTTTTCTCTCCTCTCTTCCTCTCGCCCCTCTCTCCTCTCTTCTCTCCCCTCTCTCTCTCTCTCTCTCCTCTCTTCTTTCGCTTCTTTCTTTCTTTCTTTCTTTCTTTCTTTTTTTCTTTTATGTGGGAGGGGGGAGGGGTTTTTTTCCTTCTTCCATTGAACCCTCCCTTCTGTATCTATCCCTACTCTTCTCTATCTAGCCCTACATAAGTTCTTATCTAGCCCTACATAATTCTCTATCTAGCCCTACTAAATTTTCTATCTAGCCCTACATAAGTTTCTCTATCTAGCCCCCACATAAGCTTATCTCTATCTAGCCCTACATATTTTCTTTACTAAGCCCTACATAAGTTATCTATCTAGCCCTACATAATGCCTCTATCTAGCCCTACATAATGCCTCTATCTAGCCCTACATAAGGCCTCTATCTAGCCCTACATAATGCCTCTATCTAGCCCTACATAAGTTATATATCTAGCCCTACATAAGGCCTCTATACCTAGCCCTACATAAGGCTTCTATCTAGCCCTACATAATGCCTCTATCTAGCCCTACATAATGCCTCTATCTAGCCCTACATAAGGCCTCTATCTAGCCCTACATAAGGCCTCTATGTAGCCCTACATAAGTTCTGTATCTAGCCCTACATAAGTTCTCTATCTAGCCCTACATAAGTTCTCTATCTAGCCCTACATAAGTTCTCTATCTAGCCCTACATAAGTTATGTATCTAGCCCTACATAAGTTCTCTATCTAGCCCTACATAAGTTCTGTATCTAGCCCTACATAAGTTATCTATCTAGCCCTACATAATGCCTCTATCTAGCCCTACATAATGCCTCTATCTAGCCCTACATAAGGCCTCTATCTAGCCCTACTAATTCCCTCTATCTAGCCCTACATAAGTTATATTTTAGCCCTACATAAGGCCTCTATCTAAAGCCTAACTAAGGCTTCCTATCTAAGCCCTACATAATGCCTCTATCTAGCCCTACATAATTATTGCCCCTCCCCCTCTAGCCCTACATAAGGCCCC